>JAYMTF010000319.1:0-40076 GCA_036897485.1 Pelargonium nanum
ACGGAGCCGGTAACGGAACCGGACGTCGGGTACTAAATTGGGTCAAAAATAAAAATGTAGGTACTATGTCTGGTAAAATTAAAGTTTGGGTACCAATTGGTATTCTAGTAAAGTTTGGGTACCAACTATACCTTTAACCCATTTAGAAACGACAATTGTTTTCAAAACCTCTGACAAAATATGGTATGTGACGTGGAACTCCAATTGACGTGGATGGATGACGTGGTGTTCGTGCTGACGTGAATAAGGTTACGTAGCGTCCAAGGGGTGGGACAAATATCACGCGCGAATCACGTGACGAGAATGGAATGGATTAGGCAAAGCTATTCGTAAACGCTCAGGAGCTGCGATACTGTCTCCGACGCCGAGATTGGTTTGGAGCTGCGAAACTCCATGAAATGTTGCTTCATCTAACCACCTCTTCTCTCCCGCCAAGAGCTCTACCTTCCGACCCATCTCTCTCCTCTTTCTTCCCATCTCCTCAAACCCTCCGTTCCCAAAACCCCAAACCTCACAAGACCCCCATCCGCTGCTCCGCCGCCGACTCCGACACCCTCCCCAAAACCGCCATCCAGCGCATTGCCGAAAAGCTCCGCAGCCTCGGCTTCACCGACGACGATAACCACCCTCCCAAGCCCCAACCCCGCAAGGGCTCCGCCGGAGAAATCTTCGTCCCCTTGCCCACCCAATTGCCCCAGCGCCGCGTCGGCCACACGCTCGACACCAGCTGGAGCACCCCCTACAACCCTGTCCCCGCTCCCGGCTCCGGCAATTTCATTACGAGGTTTAATGAGTTGAGGAACGAGACGAAGGAGCAGAAGAAGTTGCAGAAGGGGCTGGTTAGGAAGAAGGTGGAGAAGGTGCCGACTCTGGCGGAGTTGACTTTGTCCCCGGAGGAGCTGAGTAGGCTGAGGACCCTTGGGATTGGGCTGAGGAAGAAGTTGAAGATTGGGAAAGCTGGGGTCACTGAGGGGATTGTGAATGGTATTCATGAGAGGTGGATAAGGTCGGAGGTCGTGAAGATAGTCTGTGAGGATTTTGTTAAGATGAACATGAAGAGGACTCATGATTTGTTGGAGGTTTGGCTATTTGAATTTTGAATTGTGATTGTGCTATGTGCTAATTAATGTTTTTGAGACTGAACTCACTTTGTTGATGCTGTTATGCATTTAATTTGTTATATGAATTGAATTGGGGAAAAAAAATCAAAACTTGAATATAGCTTTTGCGACTGCAGTTGCTGGTGAACATAATTAATAATCACTTCGCCCAAACCCGGTAAATGTCATTAGTTCAAACAAATCTATCTTTAGTTAGAAACACACCATTTTTTCTTTGTCATTTCAGGGAGAAAACTAAGTCAGTCAGACCCAAGGGTTGTGGCGTAGTTGGCTACACAGGCTGTGTGAGTGGGAAGAGCGCTTGCGTTTGATCCCCGCTCAACACACCCCTGGGGGGAGGGATGAGCTTTAACTGTGACTTACCCTCGAATGAGGATTAGTCTAGGTGTGGTAAAACGGCTTAAAGGTGCCAACCGCGAGTTTGTGGGCCCGCTTAGGAAACCCATGGTTTATACCGGAAAAAAAGAACTATGTCAGTCCATTTCTACAAAGGATGATCCCAAATCCATGTGACTGCTTCTATGACTTGTTTTTGTGACCTTGAATTGGCCTCACTTAAGATGAGAGATGCTTTGATCAAGTTGAATTTAATGTTGGTTAATCACTAGATATGTTGGTCATATATAGTTTACAGTATCAGCTCTGACATGTAATCTCAATTATGCTCTGCTTGTTGTAATGTTCAATTGTATTATGACATTCTCAGAGGAAGACGGGAGGTATGGTTGTTTGGAGATCTGGAAGTAAAATAATTTTGTACCGGGGGGCCAATTATAAGTATCCATACTTCTTGGCTGATCAAGTTTCAACAAGTGGATCTCCTCATAATACATCGTCAGATTCTCAAACAGAAGGTAATGACATGGGGAACTGCTCATCTGGCGTTGATGGTGTGGAACCTGCTGGGGAAAGCTCGACCAACAAAATGGTTAAGCCAGCACTGATACAAGGTGTTGGCCTTCAAAATAGAGTAAGATTTCAACTACCTGGGGAGGCACAGCTTACAGAAGAAGCTGACCGTTTATTAGACGGACTGGGACCGCGTTTCAATGATTGGTGGGGATATGAACCACTGCCTGTTGATGGTGACCTCCTACCTGCTGTTATTCCTGGGTACAGGAGACCGTTCCGCCTTCTTCCATATGGTGTACAGCCTAAACTTACAAATGACGAAATGACCACTTTAAGGAGACTTGGCCGACCCTTGCCATGTCATTTTGCTATAGGTGAATTTGATAACTGATCACTCAATTGTTTTACTCTTGTTAATAGCACCTCTTTACTTGCTTTACTCTTTGTAACAGGTAGAAATAGGAAACTTCAGGGGTTGGCTGCTTCTATTGTCAAGCTTTGGGAAAAATGTGAGATTGCAAAGATTGCTGTCAAGAGAGGAGTACAGAATACTAACAGTAAGCTAATGGTTGAGGAGTTACAGGTTGGCATCTATCTATACTAGCCATCTATTTTTATGTTTTATCTTCACATGTTTGTGTTGAAGTGGGTGATAAAGCCCCGCATACAGTTTGCTAATCATGAGTTTTTAAATATCGTTGTAGCTTGTGAGTGTATAGCTTTTATAGCCCCAATACCTATGCATAATTGCATATGTTGAAGGGCCCATGACATTTTTTTAGTGAAAACTATAAAATGTTGGAATAGTAGTATTCTCGTATCAAATCTCTATTTAAGATGATAATCTTTATACAGATGGGAATGGAGGGAGTGCCTGTCATATAATTTTAGTATATGAACTCATCATGTTAGAGCTGTTTATCATGTTTTGCCGTTGCGCCCTTCTTTATCAGCATATACAGAAGAGATATTCATTGGGAAAATATATTGTTGCAGTGGCTGACTGGAGGAACTATGATTCACCGGGACAAGGAATTTATTGTTTTATATAGGGGAAAAGATTTCCTACCTCCTGCAGTCTCATCTGCTATAGAAGAGCGTAGAAGATCTGGAATTCATTGGAAGAAACAAACGACAGCAAATAGTACACCTCTGGCGGCTGCTGAGGACCATGAACTTGCAACTGTAGGGCATGATTCTGATGATAAATTTGATGGGGATAATGAGCAGGAAAGGGCCCTTCAAAGAAAGAAAATGGCCTCTGAGGCAGCTCTTAAGAAGATCAGCTTCAAGTTATCAATGGTATGGTTTTATAAGGAGCTTCAGTTGGCGTTTTGTTCAACTCTTATTTATGTTGCACAACAATTGTTTCTCACAACAGGCAGAAGAAAAGAAAGCTAAGGCAGAGAAACTTCTAGAAGAGCTGGAAAACACTCAGACTGCTCAGCAACCTGAAGTGGATAAAGAAGGAATAACAGAAGAAGAAAGATATATGCTAAGGAAGGTTGGCTTGAGAATGAAGCCTTTCCTACTATTGGGTGAGTTTTTTTTTTTTTTTTCTTTAGTGCAAGGTTTTCCCTATTCTGGTCCACAATATCTTCCTCCCTCAAGAATAAACTGAATAAACTTTGAAAAACCTGTTGAACATCTGATTACTGGACAGCCCCTGATAAGAACTTCTCTCTTTCCATGCTCAGGTAGACGAGGGGTTTTTGATGGAACAATTGAAAATATGCATCTTCACTGGAAGTATCGGGAGCTTGTAAAGCTACTGTGTAATGAGAAAAGCATTGAAGACGCTTATCAAGTAGCACAGACCTTAGAAGCAGAAAGTGGTGGGATTTTGGTGGCAGTGGAGAGAGTGAGTAAGGGTTACACAATAATTGTGTATCGTGGAAAAAATTATGTGCGTCCTACTAGTTTGAGACCTCAAACTCTCCTAAACAAAAAGGCAGCCTTGAAACGCTCTATTGAAGCGCAGCGTCGACAGGTAAGATTAACTTGTTTTTACATACACACACACACACAAAAATATGTATATCTGCATGATTTGCTGATAGTCTCCCGATTTCAAATGAAACTCACCAACTTACAAGAAGGGACTAAAGTGAGGATCAAGTAACACAATCCCATTAGTTTAAGTAGACTATCTTTCAGAAAAGAAAAAAAAGCTGACTAGTCAAATACAATTGAAATTTGAAATTACAGATGATACCATATACTATGATTATGGGCGGAGGCAGGAAATTTATATAGGTGGGGCCAAAAATTATGTAAATACACACTACAATTTAAATAAAAACAGAGTAGCTTTCATCAGTTCACACTTCATACTTGGAGATTATTAACAGAGATAGTTAATCTCTTCATCATCCATGATTGTGAGACACAAATAATTTCGAACAAGTTTATATTGCTTCCGATTATATAAAACTACTTGTAAAAACTTGTTTGATTTCCTTTAGTTAAAAAGGCTGGCTTGGAAGTTCTAAAGTTTGAAATATTAATTTCTGCTTCAATTGAAATTATTATAAAAAAAAGTTTATTTGATAAACACTAATGATATTTTTCAAGGGGGGAAAACAAAAAATAAGATGAATTACAAAACTTAAATATAATACTAGAGCGTAACAAAGAAAATAGTTTGGCTAACTGAATACATCTGAATACCCATTAACATTAAGTTGTGGTCCAAAATCATATAATAAAGCATCCAGAGGATCAATATTTAATAGCCACTACACCTGGAAGCAATAGCTATAAAAGCCATAGTAATGGTATAATTTCTCATATAAGATAAAATTTGAAGACAACTACTAAAAGAAACTCACTTTGAGATGTGATCAAGTGGAAAACAAAATATGGAATATTAAGCTGAGATTGTTATTTTTAAGGGAGTATCTAAACTGTCCTAAGGTCAAATATTAGACAATAATCTGGTCTGGCGTGTGTCTGTAAGATTAAATTTGAAGGTAGGCAGGACTCTCTTGGGCCCTGCCTCACCTCTGCCCCATTGATGATTAGGGTTGCTTGGTTTGGCTAGATTTTTGCTTTCCGTTGTGGTCATGACCTGTAAAATGAGGGTAGCTACAGTGGATGATCATGTCATGTCATTTGGATTTGATTATTTGAGAGAACATATTCAGTTCTTCAGTTCATTTTAATACTTTACCAGTTATGTTATTCGCTTCAGCATCTTATTCTGTTTATTATTTTTGTGCCAGTCTTTGAAACTTCATGTTTTGAAGCTCAACAGAAACATAGATGAGTTAAAACTTCAGCTGGTGAGTTAATTTTCTTCCATTTTTCTGAATTTGCCGTTATTTCTAGACAAACTTCCTAACTATATAGAACTAATTTACTGTACTATCATAACCCAGGTTAAAGACCAGGAGGTAAGCAGTATGCTGTCAGTTGATGAATCGAGATCTCAATCAGTTGGTTTTCTTGTAAAGCTCTTGATTCTATAATCATTATGAGGAAGTAAATTCATAATCTCAAGTTCAATTACATTACTGTCATAATTTAGGTCAAAGAAGAGATGAATGCTTTGGAAACTACCAGTTTTGTGAGTTCAGCACCTGAACTCAAGTCCAGTGATTGTCCACATCCCTCAATTTCTGTTTCCCTTGAAGAGAATGCTGAGGTAAGAAAAATATTTTTTCAAAAGTGATCACTAACTGAAATCATTATGATGAAGTAAATTCATAATCTCTAGCTACTGTCATAATTTAGGTCAAAGAGGAGATGAATGCTTTGGAAACTACCAATTTTGCAAGTTCTGCATCTGAACTCAAGTCCAGTGATTGTCCACATCCCTCAATTTCTGTTTCCCTCGAAGAGAATGCAGAGGTAAGAAAAATGTACTATCAAATTATTTATTTGGACTTCAAGTCCAGTGTTTTGGGGATGTTTTTCAATTTATATGTAGAAGTAATGCACCTTGCTTGCTGCACACACAATACAGATGCATTCAAAACCATTCAAAAAATATGATGGGTATATCCTATGCATATGCTCTTGAATGTCTTTATATGATTTCATATTTGTTACATTTTTTATGATATATTAATTGTTTTATTCGCAAATGACATCCAAAGTTGTTTTTAGTTTAATCTTTACCACCACTGGCCACCCCCACAAGTGACATCTAAATAGTGTTTGGCATGATTATTTTAGGTTGGAGACAAATATGGAGTTGCTTCAACTTCCGTAAACTTAAATGATGACATGGACACTGTAGCTGACAGTCTACAAGCCTCTGAAGAGGATAAACTGATCGGTTACTCTTCACAAAATGATAGAAATGAGACTGACAACATGGAATTGGCGCCGCCTTTTGAATTGGCAACCAATGAAAACCCTGAAAGTAAATTCACAAATATTGATGGCAAAAGTTCTTGTGACACAGCATCTGGGCCTGATAATCATATGGTAGTGTCGAGAATTTCTTCTATATATATTTGATGATATTATTTTTCTTCTAATACTTAGTATAGTTCATTTAGATTATAGTTGTAACTATAAGGAACGAGATGCTCTTCTGATGCTGATTACTGTGTTTCTAAGGATGAAGCAACATGGTCATCAATTGAACCAGTGAGCTCTTCTGCTGATGCTGATACCAGGCTTTGTGCTTCTGATAACGAAGCAATGCAATCATCTGTTGAATCAGTGCAACCTGATTTGGAATCGTCATTCAAAAAAGTTGCACAAAACGAGGCAAAGGAGCTGCATTCTGGACGCATACAACTCTCTAATAGAGAACGGCTTCTTCTGCGAAAGCAAGCCCTCATGACGAGAAAGCGCCCAGTGCTTGCAGTAGGTGATAATCGTTCCTATTATGGTTTTCCATCATCTCTCATTTTTGTTTATCTTACTGTTAATATTAGCTGGGGAGGGGGAATGAGTAAAAGTTACTTGTCTCAAGGCTCAGAGAGTTTAGCCTTCTCTGCTCTATTTGCTTGATTTTCACTTGCAACATGGTCTCTTGCATTAAAGGTTTGCAATGATTCTTTGGTTGCTTACTATTAAAGCTAGTAATTAGAGCTGTCAACCATAAATTTCTTCTCTGTATGGTATTTCATCTATTTTAAAATGTTCAATTGAGGACTCAAGATACCTTTTGTTGAGAAAGCCGTGGACTTCCTTGGAATATGTCCTATTTCTCTTACACCTCTTTAACATACGCTCCCAAATTTGACCTACCTTAATATGGAGTATACTTTCAATGATCCTATTCAGTTTATTAAACGAAAACATATAAACTCATTAACCTTTTGTATTTGTGCTTCTTTTTGTCATTTGTTAGGGAGAAGCAATGTTGTCACAGGTGTGGCAAAAACAATCAAGGAGCATTTCAAAAAGCACCCTCTTGCTATAGTGAGTATCAAAGGCAGAGCCAAAGGGACTTCGATCCAGGAGGTGGTTTTTAAGCTGGAGGTCTGCTGTCCGGAAACAATCAATCTTCTTAATTTGGAATTAGTTTCAGTGTATTGGCTAACTGTGTCTTTCCTCTCATTATTTACAGCAAGCAACAGGTGCAGTTCTAGTCTCCCAGGAGCCTAGTAAAGTGATACTTTACAGGGGTTGGGGAGCAGATGATGAACCACACTACATTAATAAGAAAAATCGAAGAGTTGTTAAGAAAAGACCAGCAGTAAGCAAAGAGAAAGAAGCTCGACCCGCTGTGTCGCCTGACCTCATGGAAGCGATCAAATTTGAATGTGGGTTGCTATAACCAAGACTGTTAGGCAGTATTTAAGCTTGCAACAAAGGTATTGCTACAATTGCTGCTCCATGTTATTGTTTTTGCTGTGAAATGCTTTATGCGCTCATGGTGAAAGATTCTTCCCCCCATTTATCCATGCAGGAGAAGCTTTTCAAATCAGATGGTTTTATATCTTGCTTCAACTGTGGACTTAACCATATGACATTGTGTCTCTCCCTCTTTCCTATACACTTGTTTCCCTGTCGGTCAAGCATATATTTTCTATTTTCAGAGATACCACATGGATTTTGCGATGACAGGCAAAAGAAAAAGGGGAAGGACAGGAACACAAAGGTTGAAGAATCCTGGAAAAAGAAAAGGAAACTATACATTCTTCGGTTCTTCCCATGTAAAAGTGAACATGAAATGATATGGGGGATGTGTTGTATAGTGGGGTTGAGGAAAATCAAAGCTGAAAAGGATTGATTACAAGAAATTTGTACAAAAAAAAATGCATGTAAATGCATCATATCTCACTGAACTGGATCAATGAATGTGTGGTCAGAACCCAAATTTGAATGCCAGAATGAAGCCAAATAGAGACAGACTGATGATGATGAACATTTCTGATTCAAGAAAAATATGATCATAGGTACTACATCAGGTTTTGAACCTGTACCAGCAATTGGTAGGTATGTATCTGCTTTCACTTCCAGTTTTCTCCGAGATAGAGTCTGAGTCTTTGTGTTGTACAAAGAGCTTCCATTTTCACCTGAAAGAACACTGTTACATTAGAAAAGCAACGTGTCATTGTTCACTTCTTTTCTTTGCTCACTCCATTTTCAACTTGTAGTTCACATTTTGGAACATAGTGTGTGTGTGTATATGGATTGGTAGTGTAGTCAGTAGTGTACTCCACTTTCTTCACTCATTCTCAACCCCAACTCTACATTATTGACCCAACCCAATCAGTTCAAAATAACTTTTTATTTGTCTTTTTTACATATAGTACGTTAATTTTTATTAGTTTTCAATACTTTTTCTCTCATGGGTCATTCTTGTAGCAACGTGTATATCTTTTGTTACCGTTCTATATAAAAAAATTATAAGTTTCTCTTTCTGGTTACTACAAGGTTTTAGGTTTTAACTTTTCAAATTCTAATTTTATTTGCTTTTGCGTTGTAATATATTATATAGTATGTAATATATGTATAGTATAATGAAATGACTGGAATGAGTTACTTTTTGTCGGACTAAATTAACCTTTAGATGCATAGGGATGGGGTTGGAATATTTCACATTTTCGATGAACTCAATTAGTGGTCCCAAACTGATATTCAATCGCACATTTTATTAGGCTACTTGTTCGAGTACGAGACAAAATTTTGTTCTTTTTTTTTTTTTTGACAGGAATGACGAAATTTTGTTCTAATGTTCGCTTCTAAAATTTTATTAAAATTACTCTTTTTTATGATGAGAAAACTTAAGTGCATTGTACACGTAAGTGAACCATATATCCATGCAAAGGGCCTCGTTACAACCAATATTTTAAAAATCGGATTAGACAGACTGGTTCAATCGATTTAATTGAGTAGACGTTTTGAACCACATCTCTCCAAGAGTTGTCCAAACAAAAGATCCTTCTGACAAGTGTGTTTGAGTACAAAACAAAACCTTGCCCGCTAGCCTACATGCCCTGGGGGATTTTTATTGGACATGAAGTATTTATTATCGTGTTTTGTTTGTTTGTTTTAAACCTGTAAAACACGCACGAGTTGATAACATGATAAAAGTTAAAATAATATGTCAATGCTATTAGATCATATCATTTGTTAATCATTTATTATCATCATCTTCAATCTCTCATATAACTTTGGCTGCTTATGTTTTGACTCTGCGTTTATTTTCGTCGATTGAATGGTTTTGGCATCATCAACACCGGTGGCTTCTCTACAAAGTTGTCTTCATCAAGGATCAAGTCGTGCTCTTTTTCCGGCATCTCCATTGAAGCTCTGACCAACTCTTTCCGGCATCACCATCCGGTGACTTTTGGGTTGCTATTCAATCACAGCTAACTATCATTTATGATTTGATTTTGGGAACCTCACATCTTCTCTCACATCATTCATTATCATCAACCATGAGTCTTTTTCCAAGACTTTTTTTGTTCTTTCAATTTTAGCATGTTTTCAATATTGTATTTTTCCTCATTTTTATTGGAGTTATTTTTTGCTCCTTCACTTGTACTTTTGTTACTCTTTTTGGATTAATAAATAAAGTACTTATTGCCGATAAAAAAAATTATTAACCTCTTTCTCCGCCTCTCCTAACTAATTTGCTTTCAACCCGTCTCATGTTTCTTACATGTATATTTATCATTCAAATGTATTGTAGCTAACGTGAAAAGGTGAAAATACAATATAAAAGTAACATTAATTGCAGCTCACATAATAACTTTTCGCTTAGTAAAGCCACCACGACAATGTTCCAATATAATTATTAAACGTATCCTATCAGTGTTTATATATATCCATGCAACAATTATACAATTACTAAACATATTATTTTTATATTTATACTTATTTGACCTCTAACACAACACGAACACTATCTGTTAATTCCAATTGGAGCGGTGAATAAGCACTATAGTAGTTTGGTGAGTGACTTTATAAGGCGCTAAGTATCAACGATATAGAGCTAGGGTTTGAGCCCTCCACCTACTTATTATTGTATTGTTGAATATATGTATAGTGTCTTGGGTTTCAACTTTCATGCGTGGTCATCATTCTCTTTCTCTCTCTTTTTCCTCTGTCAGATGAGAGGAGAGAGAGAGAGAGAGGACACAGCACACCACACCACAAATCCATTAATAAACTTGAAAACTATGCATTATCTTTCTTGAATGTTGCCTTAGTTTCAACGCCAAAACCTAAAAAAGCAATCATCATGTCTTCTCCATCATCACCATCACCACCTTACCTATCTTCTTTGCTGCTATCACCATCATTGCTCCCACAAAGCATCATCATCATCATTATCATCAACCATGTTCATCAACAACCACTTCTTGAAAGTAGTCACAGAAATATAGAAAAGATCAAAGAAACCACAAGAGTCAAGTATGTTGTGTCTGCGACTTTCTGATCAGCTACTTCTTTATTTTTCTGGGGAATCAAGCATCTTGGTCCGATGATTTGCTTAGATCTATCAAAGCAAATTACTCAAGCTTCTTCTATATTATATGTATTTTAATCATAGCTTGTTGGTTTCTTCTTCTTTGATTTGCTTTTCTTTATTCAAATACTGTTATGTTGTGGATCTTGTAATATTTAGATCGACAAGGTGTGTGGTTGTTCTTGATTCATATAGGTTTTTCAGTTCAAAATATAGATATATGGTTTTATATGTTTCTTTATGTTAAAGATTTGATCTCTCAGTCTCTTCTTTGTTTGAATATTTATGAGTGTTTTCATGTTGAGAGATGAAGATGAACTGATATTGGTAAGTGGTAGCAATCAAAATCAATACTATGAGGTTTTGCTTCATTTTTTTCTAGCAGATCTGCATCTCTATCTCTTTAGTTCATCATAAGTTCTGCTGGATTAGGGTTTGCAGTTTCGATAAATATATGTGTTTTTGTATGCTATAAGATAATGATGATGAGACACTATAATATTCATTTCAGCTATTTATTATTAAACGAAATGAAGTTACTACAATTAAATTTCTTTTCACTAATACAATCTATAACTGTGTTTCATATGGATGATCTTTAGAGTTTTTTTATACAGATGCAAAACTTCATTCGATATTGGTAAGGCTTACAAAGTTAAAATTATTACACATCCATGTTATTAATCTACTTGATCTATCTAAAAGTAGACAGAAGATGAGCAGGGGCGACAAGGTTCCTACTTACATACAAAACTTTGCCATTGAGAGAACTATGAAAAATAACATGGATCATTTTGTACTTTTATTCTCCCACTTTGGGTATTAAATAAATAGTACTGCTTGCTTATCAAAAAAAATAGCCGCCCTGCAATCTGCCCTACCAATATCTGTTTCCAGATCACAAATTGTTTCTGTCTAAATTTGTCCTGGCCATCATGGCAGAAATGCATATTAACATTGATTGCTAGTATAGTAGTTATGTTCTATGTTAATTAATTACTACATGGTCATGTATTTTGCGTTAATATTACCAGGTTGGAATTATAAAGATTAAGTGGTAAATGATCAATATTAATTAATGATAAATAGTTAATGGTGATGGAATTGATTGTTGGGGATAATTAATTAGGAGAATGATGAGCAATGGTTATGATCATATGAATATGTCTAATTAAATTAATATGTTTTTTGTCCATGGAAATTATAGTTGATTATTGTTGTATCTTGTATGGTTGATCAATCTTCGTCTCTGAATATTCATAATACGTAATATCAAAGTAAAGATGGCAATATAACACGTACTATGGATATTCAATACATAATACTCCCTCCGTCTCAAAATAAGTGTCCTGTTTGTCTAAATTTTTTGTCCCAAAATGAGTGTCCTGTTTCTATTTTTAGGTTATTATATTATTGTTTTTCCCATAGTACCCTTATCATTTATGAACTGCACATGGGCAGATCTGAACTGCACATGAGATGTAAGAGGGAAAGTGAGTGTAATATTGAAAACACATTAAATTATTTGATAATCCTTAATTTTTGCTAAAAATGGAAACAAAACACCCATTTTGAGACGGAGGGAGTATCAAATTATTTTGAGTTGCTCACAAAAAAAAATCAAATCATTTTTAGTTCATACTTATATATGTTTGAGAGACATTTATCATTGACAAACTTAAGCTAGCGTGGGCATTTGACTACTGCATATCGCTCCCAGCTCTGTCATTATTGCATATATGAACATCCAATGTACTGAAAAATTAAAACATCCCATGAAACCTTCAAAAAACATCCCATGAAAATATTAATCACACATTTGTGTGTACTTGTGAAATTGGCGAAGTTAGATAAATAAAAGCAGCTTCTAGTTGACAGTATTAGCAGACAAAAATGAACCCAATAAATCATATTCATTTATGCATCTCAGTATAATCTCGTAAAAAAGCCATGGGCCGAACGAGACGGCCCAAACTTTAGCAAAAATATCTTCCGCTCTTAAATCGGCAATGCGTGTTGTGCCAAAAAATCTTGTTTGTGCGCTGCACGATTTGACACGAACATGACAATTTTAGTAATCAAATTATTTTCTTTAACACAAACATAATATATTTAGTATGATAATTAGATTGGTCATGTTATACAACACAACACCACACAATTGGCACGAATAAAACACTACGCGTTTGAAAAGTTATTAGAATTAATTTGCATTTATAACCTTAAGTATGTTTGTCACAACACGATTAACTAATTGCACGTGTGTGTTTTGGAGGCTCAACATGAACACGGCATAATTACTGCATTTTGGATTCTCCAATACAAACACAATACGATTATAAAATATGTAAGTCTAAACTAGAGCTGACAATTCGTGAGTGCGTACGATATGATTATGAACTCAAAACAAAAACACAACATGTTTAACACTATAACTAAATAAACTGTTGTTTGCATCGTATGTCATAATGTAAATTATCAGCTTTAGTTCAAACACATTTCAAAATATGGTGTTCATGAGATAGAAGAACCCAAAAAAGGCCCAATTAAGGCCCGGGAGGGAGCGTGTGGTTGGCGTAGATTCAATACCGATATTTCCATTACAACGAGGACGAGTGGCTCGAAACTAAAAATCCGAAAAAATAATAGAACTAATAGTCAAATTATAAAAATCAGATTAAATCAAAATTAAAAAATTAATCAAAATATATAAAGATTTTAGTTTGTGTGTGAAAATGTTGACTAAACTACTAGAGAGAATACATTTGAGTTCAGTAAATCGGCGATGACTCATTTTCAAGCAACCACCACCTACACCGTTCGCATTCCGTCGCTGCCTTCGCCGCCGGCAACATTCCGCTGCCGCACTCTCGTCCGTGCTCAAGGTCAACTCAATTCCTCCGCCAATTTCTGTTTATTCTGATAAAAATTCAAATGATTAAGTTCCTCTGATTGGAGCCCTAAGCAGAAACGATTTATTGAAATGTATGTAAGTAGATAAATGATTGTTGATTTTCAGTTGAACCATCGGACAAGTCTGTGGAAATTATGAGGAAGTTCTCGGAGCAGTACGCTCGTAAATCGGGAACTTATTTCTGTATGGATAAGGAAGTCACTTCTGTTGTTATTAAGGTTTGTTTTTGCTTTCTTAATCAGTTTTGTATATGGAACCGTCTTCTCCACAGTTTTGCAATTTGTGCTCTTCTTCTGATTCTTGTGATTTACATGTAAATTGGAATTGAGTCATTAGAATCGGCTGCACAGGAAATGTATATTTCCTGAAATTTACATGCACATGAGAAATGTTGGAAATCTTGTTGAAAAGATCGGATCCTTTATGATGTATTATTGCACCTTTTCCATATTCGGCACAGCTTGGCGGCCGGTTTGGTTATTTGAATCTTCTTTAGAACTACAAGTGTAGAGGCTGATTTTTTTTCTTTTTGACAATTAACTAAGAAATTAAAGTGCACTTATTGCTGATGGCTTCGTATTAATTTGAGAGTTGAGGTCTCCATCAGCAATGACAGTGGTTAGGAAGCAAGAAACGCAGGAGCACAATTTATTCTTCTAGAAAGATTAGATCAATTCAGAGTTGGATGCTTCCTTCCAATGTATCACATTTTGTTGATCCCTTTCCTTCACTCACACAGTGCACCATATTAAGTTTTCCCGTAAAAGAATTGATTAGCTCAGTTGTGTATATATGCATCGGTACTACCTATCTCTGCTTGAGTGTGAACAAATATTGCTAAACTGCTAAAGTAGTATATATCTTGTTTATGATTCACATGATCCATTACTTTATTGTGAGTATTTTCTTTGGTTGTAATTTAGAACTCACTTTGGAATTTGCTTCTTACTTTATCTGTTCTTTCTACCAAATCTCTTCAGTTATATATTTTACTGAAGATGGGTCTAGCCTATTGAAAACTCAAACTTAGAATTTGTGCAGGGTTTAGCAGACCATAAAGATTCATTGGGAGCACCACTTTGCCCTTGTAGGTAAGTTTAATACCTCTGATCTCATTCTTGACCACAGCTCTTCATTGAAATTCATATTTTAACATTCATTCAGGGTATAACTTTCCAGTATCCATTGCGTTTCAGGCATTATGATGACAAAGCTGCTGAGGCGGGGCAGGGCTTCTGGAATTGTCCATGTGTTCCTATGAGGGAAAGGTAATCTTCATCTACACAATATGTTGCTGTGACCAAATCGATTTACTGAAGTTTTTCTTCCTTTCTAAAGCGTAAGAATAGACATGGTAAGGACTAGGGACTAAGGAGTTATTAGCCTTCTAAGTTATGTTGTATACCCAATTTGACCTATTGCAGCACACAAGTGAATTCATATATATAGGAGAATCAATTGTGCTCAACATTGTGGAAACTCACTACTACTAAACTTTATGAATATAGATACAGTTAGTACAGCTGATAACAGATATTTATGAGTAAGAATATGCATGCCTAAAAGAGAGAAGGAACACTAATTTGGCTTGGGTACTCGATGACAGTTGATCTCTTATATGTAGTCACTCCACTTTATATTTATCCGATGTGGGACACATCACTTACTTCAACACTCCCCCTCACGTGCGAGTCTCACATTTTTCTTTTAGCGGTGAGCTATTAGTCACTCCACTTTATATTTATCCGATGTGGGACACATCACCTACTTCAACAATTTCCATTGCTTGTTCCAGTCATGGATGTGAACCTCTATTATATTATAGCTTCCCCTTGTCTCATTGATCAAACTCAATCCAGTAAACTGAGTTAGGAATGATTAGTTGTGTTGCAGCATTATCCAGGATATGTCCATCTTAGTTGTACATGTACTAAATTGGGTCAAGATTTATTCTTTTTAGAGATCAGGTTTACTGAATTTAAATAAATTACAATATGACACCAGTGACGTGGTTGTTAAAAGAATGAGGTTTACTAGGAATGGCCAATAAAGCCCATCGAAATAAGCACACAAAATGGGCTCAGGGCACTCATCATAAATATACAGCCATCGGGAATTAATTGTCTGCAAATGTACATTATATTGGCAATTTTGCACCCAAAAAGTCTTTGTTGTCATCAACAAGATCTTCAAGCAGTATGTTGGACTTCTAATGTGATTCTTTGAAACAAGAAGAAATATATATATTTTTTTTGTAGATTTATATTATCATGAAGTTGTTCATACTCTTGTTTTTCATATATAGTGATATTGCTTTGACAGGAAGGAGTGCCACTGCATGCTCTTTCTCACTCCAGACAACGATTTTGCTGGCACAGAGCAGGTAACTGTAGGGATGCTACTGGTTCACAGAATTTACATTTTTTTGCAGTCACTGTGTCAACTAATCATTTATTTGCTCAAGTCCATGCCACATTTGTCCGTTTCTTACGATTGTGCATAATTTTGGCTTAATGCATTCTTTTTGAGTTTTGTTCAACAAGTGTATGCGCACATAAGAATACATAGATAGGTATCCTGTTTCTACTGGTAAACAAATAGCAAATGCTATGATGATAACATTTTGGCATAGTTATTGAATGATGCTGGTGCATTTTCCGGTGCTAAAGTTGAGTTTGTTGCTACTCTCTCGTTTTCTTTTGTCCTAATACATTGGTTCTGTTGTTATGCAGACCATCTCACTGGAGGAAATCAAGGAAACAACATCAAATATGTAATGTTGCAGTGTATCGAATCTAAACAGCATCATTTTGTATGTATATTTGTATGCAAATCATGAATCAATTTTAGTTTTTGTTTCATTCGTAAACCATGTACTGTACTTCCTAATCGATGTATCCTTCTTCCCCAGGCATTCCCATTCTGGGTACACCCAGAACTAACATGCTTCAACATCTAATTCATAGTGGCTTCATAAAAGTAATAGCAATGTAAAGTTAAAAATAAAAATTAGAGGAAATACATGTTGAATTCATAACAGATATGTTGGAAAATAGGCATATACAGAGAAGCTCAACCTTCCAAAGCAATTTCATAGTAATTAAATACATAATTAATCATTTTGGTAGATAATGAGAGAAACAGTAGTGAAGCAGCACACGGAATTGTCCAGAGCCCCAAAAAAGAATTTTGATTAGGAAATGTTTGTTTTTTTACTACCAGTCTACCAGTAACAGTAGATACTTCTATCCACAAATTCCCAATTATTGGTTCAGTCACAGGACCTCTATAAATATAATCAACTCTAGATAATGACCAATCTGATTGCCTTTATCCTAAAAAATAACCCAGATTTACACTAAGTATATTCCAAAAATTATTAATGAAAAACAGAGGATGATGGATTGGATTGTAGCATGGATTAACCAAATTTCCCGAAAGCAACGGAATTAATTAACTCGTCATCTCTGGTTTTTGTATCCCAAAGATATGGTCTACATTCTACACTCATCACCCTCTACATTTCAGGAACCGTTTTGGCTGTTAACCCCATATCTCGATCTCTTCTGTTTCAGATTCTTCCATCATCAACCCATATGGTTTCTCATCTAAAGTTCCAATTTTTGCTACACAATTCGTTCATATAATTCTCAAAACCGATCAATCATGGAGTTTCAGGAAGCTTTGATGAAGTTGGTCAAATCTCCGAGACACTCTGTTTCAGATGCCAAACAATCTCCCAGACTCTCTATTTCAGATTCTAAGCAATCTCCTACCTCCAAAGTCAGCCGGAGATGGAAAATTCTCTCCTCCTCCTTCTCTTCCTCTTCCTCCGATTGCTCCAAATCCGAGTCCAAGCCGCCGCCGCCGCCATTGGAGTTTCTCTGCTCCATTTCTGGGTCTCTAATGGCGGACCCTGTCATTGTCTCCTCCGGCCACACCTTCGAGCGCGCTTGTGTTGAATCGTGTAAAGCTCTCCGGTTCAGGCCCACCCTACCGGACACGTCAGCTCCCGATTTCACCCCCGTGTTCCCCAATCTGGCTCTCAAACCTGCCATTCTCAGCTGGTGCGAGAAATGGTCGGAGCCGCCTCCGAAGCCTCTCGACTCTGCCTCCGCCGAAGAGCTTGTTCGTAAATTAATGGCGTCTCAGAACACATTGGTGGTGTTGGAGAACGAGCTTTACGAAAGAGTCAGAGAGAGTACTCCGGTGAATATGACTCGCCGCCGATCAACACACTTCTACTCGAGCTCCGATGAGTCGTCGCTCGACTTGATTCCGGCCATGCAGCTCGCGACCTGCCCGAGCTGCCGCTCCTTCACTTCCACCTCCACCACCACCTCCTCGTCGTCGTCGGAGATTGAAATCGCCAACACTGTCACCGATTGCCCGGAAAAAGAGATCGTCGTGAAATTGAAGAGCCAAATAGTATCCGACGTCGAAGACGGCGTCGTTTGGCTGCGAAAGATCACGCGGGAGAGGGAGGAGACCCGGGCCCACCTCTGCAGTACCCGAATCCTCTCAGCCCTCCGATCTCTGGTCGTCTCCAGATACAACAATATTCAGGTGAACTCGGTCGCAGCGCTGGTCAACCTGTCGCTCGAAAAAGTCAACAAGGTGAAGATCGTACGGTCGGGGCTCGTCCTCCCACTAATCGACGTCTTGAAAGGCGGTTTCCCGGAATCCCAAGAGCACGCCGCCGGCGCGATCTTCAGCCTCGCGCTCGACGACCAGAACAAGATCGCGATCGGCGTTTTGGGTGCGCTTCCGCCGCTGATACACTTGCTCCGGTCGGAGACCGAGCGGACTCGGCACGACTCGGCGCTCGCTCTGTACCACCTGTCGCTGGCCCAGAGCAACGTCACCAGGTTGGTCAAGCTCGGATCCGTCAACGTGTTTATTGGTATGGTGAAGTCGGGTCATATGGCGGGTCGGGTTTTATTGATTTTATGCAACTTGGCCTCGTGCGCGGACGGGCGGGCCGCGATGCTGGATGCGGGTGCGGTGGATTGTTTGGCGGGTGTTTTGAAAAGCGGCGAGTTGGACTCGGAGGCGACTCGGGACAATTGCGTGGCGGCGCTGTTTGGGCTGAGCCACGGCGGTTTGAGGTTTAAGGGGTTGGCGAAGGCGGCGGGGCTGCCGGAGGAGCTGAGGAAGGTGGAGAAAATTGGGAGCGAGAAGGCGAAGGAGAAGGCGGCGAGGATAGCGGAGGCGATGAAGGAGAGGGAGGAGGTGGAGAAGGAGGAGGTGGATTGGGAGGAGTTGCTTGACTCGGGCTTCAGTAGTGAGACTCGGAGTCGACTCGGTGGTGGAATGGAGTGGTTCTCGGTCAACTCGGCCTGAGTTTTGGTTTATTTATTTACTATTTGGTGACATCACCTTTCGTGGGTTTTGTAATTGGATTTTTGTTTGGTTTTATTTTTAGGTGTTGGGAGCAACCAACCAACAATGGTATAGAATAGAGAAGTGTAAATATTAAATAAATAGTTAGGTGTTTAATTTTGTGAGCTTATAGAAACAGAGCAATAAAATATTTAGAATCAGTGGTAGAAATAGAAGATTTATGCCAACAAATTTGTTATTGTGCATGAGATATATGTGTATTTATATGGGTACAGGCAATTTCATTTTCAGTAATGTAGTCATCGGAAATCTTGTAGAGCTAGCAATATAAACCTGAATTCGTGGATACTTTTGACTTACCAAAACCCGACCAACTTTCATATTGAGTCAGATTTATCTTGTGAATTTTTAAGGTCAGGCAGACTTGCGTAATTCAGCACATTGTATCTGAAAACTAAAACTCTACTCGAAACTTGATTTACCGGTCTCGTCAAGGAATTTAACATCCAACTGGTGCCAAGCAAGTGAGGGCAATTTTTGCTCATTTTTGCAAAAAGGCATCATTAATTTTTCCCCCCAAAAAAAAGTGATGCAAGACATTCATTTTGGAACAGATTTGGAATAACAAATTTGAAGGAAAACAACTGTAACTAGCTATGAAATTCCTATTTGAAGGGTGCAAAATTTAGCTGCACTTGTACAATGGAAGTAATAAAAAAAAATTAAAAAATCATACTAGCTAGGATACCTCTATCACACCCAAGAAACTGATAGGCCAAGTAAAGAACCACACAACAAAATTTAGATCCATGACACATTGTTACATTGCAACTGGATTGTGAAAGAAAGCAAACCAATTCAATACTAAAAATCTCGATTTCAAGTACAATTATATTGCTTTCCTAGCAGATGAGCGGGCTGGCAAAATCTGGATATCTTTTGTGTAAATATTAGTGAGGGCAAAAAGTAAGAGCACAAACACAACTTGGGCACTCACTATTCCAAAATGGCTGATGCTGTTACCAATCTCCATCCAACTTCCTTTGTTCCGCACCTGTTTTCATCAGAGAATAGCCAGTAAGGTTGCTTCGAAAGAAAGAAACTAAATCTACAATCCATGTCACTCCAAAACACAGTGAGATCTTACCAGGAAGAAGAAGTGGATGGTCATCATGTCTGAAAATAATATAACAAGAAAATAGCATCCCAATCTTGGAACTTGGATTAGTTTTGTTATTGCACTGAACACACATCTGCATTCAAGTTCAGACCAACTAGTATCAATTAAGGATCACAATTTGTCAACTAGTCACTACTTAAGCTTTAAAAATGATAAAAGTAATATAAATATTTGGGGCTTCTTTTTGTTCCTCTACGTATATTTTTTTCAAAATGGGATAGAGAACAGATGATATTTATCATAGAGTAGGGTGAAATATAGTAGAAAGATCACAAGCAATAGGAGTTGCAATAATACTTACATGACAAGCATGAATGGTATGAATAACTTGAAAATGAGAAGGGCTGCCATCAGAAACGGCTGCAACAAAAATGGTACCGCCTTTGTCACAAATTTGAACAAGAAATAATAAGGAATCATGCATAATTCAACCTCTACTTACATTGAAGACAGTGATGAAACGATACACAGACGAAATCTCAAAACTTGCAATACTTGCAAAGTTACCCGTTCCAAAGAATGCTACGTTAAATAAAACCATCTACAAAACACAAAATCCATGTCAGTTTGAATATCATTTACATTTTGAATGAAGTTCTAAAATCCATAATATTAAATTTCTGGTACAGTAAAGAATTATAAGACAATTTTAAGGATATTGTAATCATGGGGTAATTCAGTAAGTACAATAGCAAGCTTAAAAAATCATAATGGTGTGCTAATTTATTTGACAGATAGCTGCCAAAAGAAAACAAGACGCTTGCTGAGATACAGAGAAGCATAACTGTTTCAGGGTTCAACATGTATGCAGCAACTTGATGTAAATAGAAAAAACAAGGATCTGAACTCCAAAACCTAATGGAATATAAATGATTGAGAAGTGTATATCAGGTTGTAGTCACGTAAAGTGAAATGACACAGATCTTGAAAAAATATAGATTAATGTGAGATCATACACTTAAGATGAGCATAACAAAATGACAAAAACTGAAACATCAACGAGAATTTGGGGAGTAAATCAGACATTAAACAGTAAAATTATAAATACCAAACACCATAATTAACAAAATGTACAAGAAAGATATATAAGAAGGAACTCATTGACTTACAAAGATTAATGGAATTCTCACATCTGACAACTCCAAGCATCTATTATCGTTATCATGTTCAAGAAGGACATGGCCATCCATTTTCTTAATAGAAGCTGACAATCTGTTCCCCTTACTCAAATAGAGAAGAGTGTTTTCAAACAGAATCCATGCCATAAGTACAAGAGCAAGTGCACCATAGAATACAGCTTCATATCTGGACAATTCCATGCAAAGGAAAAGATTATGAGTTCATTGCATGTCCATAGTATAATGAATTAAGAAATCTAGAACAAAAGACATACCCAATCGATAGAAGAAGAAATGTGGGTGCAAAACCGAGAAATATCGAAGTTAATCTGGACAGGAGGCTGTTTGCTGAAAACAATGGGAGAGCCAGAGAGAAACCTATCACAAAACAAATGTACAGGGTAACTATAAATCGACAAGTGGTGAGTTGGAAAATATAATGAAACTTTATATGTAGATATACTAAGATGTGAGAACACAGTAGTTCATAATTTTTTGAAAATAAAAATCATGAGATGAAAGGAATAACTGAAGGAGAAATAGTTCAAGCTCAAAATTTATACAAACTAAGTGACCCTAATAATATGAGCTGAAAGAAACGAAAACCTAAAGCTTGATCTTTAGGATATCAAATGCAAATTCAAAATTATAAGTGTCGAGGTATTAAGGATTCCATAATTTATGGGATTCCTTCAATTAGAAATTCCAAATTTACCTCCTTAGTCAAGCCCTAAGTTTGAGTTTACTTTCATGTATTAGTCCATTATGTTCATCAACTCTTGTATACCCAATATAAAGGGTTCTCTCCAATGATCAAATACAAGAAATATCACATTCTACTTTTTGTTTCTCTACAATAAGCATAATATAACATGTGAAGAGGTAATTTGAAACATGTAAAGCATCATTCATTTGCAAAGTTTTGCGCACTTTTTCTGCATTTAGTGAAAGATACTTTTATTGTGAAATTGCATTTCACTGTTGGTTTCCTGTGAGAATAAGGCTTAATATTTGGGTATTGCAGCACATGCAAGCATACCCTTTCTGTATGAACATACCATATATGAAGTATCTTGAAAATAAAAAGAAAAGGAGTGTGGTGTTGATTCAATGAAAATCTAACAATAATAATTATGGAAGTTAAGAGAAGAGGGAAAAAAACTATACCAGCACACAGTCTGATTAAATATTATGTTTATACAAGCTAAAGAAAACGGGTATATAATTGTTTGAAAGGAAACCCAACAATGACAAATATAGAATTTAGAATAAGAGGGGGAAAGAATAAAAAGTAAAAACTATACCGGCTATCAACCAAGTTACCAACTGGTGTGCTGCTAGCAGTTTTTGCTTCTCCATTCTATGAGATGTTGATAACCACACCATCAGTGACGATAAGCCAACCAGTAAAGCCTATTTTTCAGATGGTAAAGAAAATTAGCTATAGATTTATTTATTAACATAAACTTGAAGTCCAACAAAGTTGAAAGCATACTATAGACCTGTAAGTAAAAGAGCATGGGAAACCTTGGTTTCTTCTTTTCATGATTAATGATAAATAACCAATACTTGTTTGCTTCAAAGTGCATATCTATCCACCTTGCAGCTGCTCCAATCAAAATTATCATACCTCCGCTTGCAATTCTATACACACAACATTAGCACTAGTGTGTCATGACCAGCTAAAACAAAATGGAAATATTTATCTCAAGATACATGACATTATGTTTCATCTTTAAAGAAGATTCTGAATGCACATACAGTCACAACATAGAAACTAAAGCAGATAAAATGAAAAGAGAGAAAACAAAAGGATTTCACATGCAGAGGACAGCCACTTCAAATAAACAGAAAGCATTTGACTGCCCAAGCGAACAATGAATGGACAAACATACTACTTTAATCTTAATGTTTTTTTCTTCAATAACAATACAGAACACCACACATAGGAAAAAAGATATGCTTCAAAAAATCAATCTGAAGGAATGAAGTCACAGTCACTTAATCACATTTTAGAATTGTCTAGATTCAATTGGGCAATGAGCACTCTACTATCTCAGCCATATATACGTGTGACAGTGAATGTATAGAAGATATGAGGAGGGTATTGAAAACCCACATGCGCAAAATATGCTGTCAGCACATCCTCAATGCGCTGAATCCTCTGATCTTGCCCATGTATATGCTGACGCAACTCTCCAAACTTTGCATCAAAATATTCTCTATCTACCACCATTGGGGCACTAGATGGTCTGATCTCTCTCTTGGGGTGCAACAGGTGCACTCCCCTCAGCTCCCAAGCTATCTACTCTATGAATGCCCTTGGCACTATATATCTATCTTCCCCCATCCTCTCCAATAGTCATATTCGGACCATCATATGTGAATCTACCCAAGGTTCCCATCCATGGGCGGATTTGAGGAAGGTGGTATGGAGGTAAAAAAAACCAAGGTGCTGTGCAATGAGGGTTATGAACCTTCCACAGACAATATCCCCAGCAGATTTTTATCTTAGAAGGCTAATATCGAATGGAACAGCACCTTAGTGTTTTTGACCCCCATAGGACCTCCCTCAAACCCGTTCGTGTATGGGAACCTTGGGTAGGTTCGGACATATGGTCCAAATAGGACTATAATAGAAGGATGGGGGAAGATATATATAAAGTGCTAGAGAACAGATAGCAAAGAAGGCCAAGGGGGGTGTTTCTGTTGCACCCCAAGCGAGAGAGGTCAGATCATTTAGTGCTCCTATGGTGGTAGATAGAGAAATATTTTGATGCACAGTTTGGAAAGCTGTGTCAGCATATACATGGGCAGGACCATAAGATTCTGCGCCACCATATTTTGTGCATGTGGGTTTTCAGTGCCCACCACAGCCTCATCAGTAGTTTTCAATGATAGTGTCTAGTATCTCCTATCCATTCTCTTTATTTCTATGAATCTTTCTTCAATAGTCCTATTCGGACCATCATGTCAATAAACTTTTACAGACATCTGATCCTCAAGTAGATATTTAGTATACGGAATCTTTGCATAAAACCTCCATTTCAATATGAATTTTTTTGTTCATAAAGTAATAGGCTCTTTGAGTATTTGGTAGGTATGTAACAAGCGCATTGAAATAAAGTGACTTACACAAGCTGATTATTATCGGGTATTTCTGCTGGCATCAAAGTAAAAACAGACAGCAACCAGCATGCAACGCAAACAAAAAATGGTATCACAGATCTCCATGGGATTGAGTGATAAAGATAAAAACCGGCTAAGCACCCAACAATTAGGAAACACCACGTGTAGAGCTTCCTTTCAGTGAAGCTATGCACCTGCACAAGGTAACAAGTAAAATAAACAGAAGAACAAAATTAGAATGCTAGATTATCATTTTCCCATGGATAAGGTAGAAAAATCAATAACACATTCAATAACCATACCAGAAACTCGACAATGATGATGGACACAACAGCAATCACTATCAGTTTAAAAACATGATTGAGTTCTCTCCCACGGAAGTGTCCCCATAATGCTCTTATAAATTGAAATTCACTAAATATCTGTGTCCAAAGAATCACAGTCATTGCGGTGTATGCATGGTAAAGGGGAGGAGAGCGCTCCAGAAACAGCTTTGTACAGAGTACTCCCAACAGCACACATCCAAACAGGTATACCTGCCAGGAAACAGGATATGTAAGAGAGATATTTATTCAAGGGAAAAATCATTTTATGAGAATGATGCAAGTGAAGTCCAGATAATAGTGAGCACAAAATGATCCTGTTACAAAGCTATGAAAAGGTATATGAAGGAAAAAATATTATAATGGGCCAAGAAAATAGCAGCGAATACATAGATGGATATACTGAACTAAAAAGAGTAACAATTTTCAATACAACCATATTAAGACTGTCCAGGGTGAGTAAACTTTGATTAAATTCCACATATTATTATCATATGTTAAAAAATACACATAGAGTCATAAGATTAAGGAACTTAGTAGCTCTAGCCAGTTTAGAAACAGAATGGAACAGGTCTGTCCTCAGAATTTAGGATATTTGAAGTTCGAAATCTACAAAAATATATATTGAAAAAATGTCCTGACCTAATAATGTAATATCCTATCATATTAAATATTTAGTCTTATTATAGCAATAGGTAAGACAACTATTACATGTTTTTGTGAGAAGCACTTGCTACTATCCAAAGATATATACAGAGTAGCATATGGTTTAACTGAAGCGCAACATGAATAGATGAGTAGGATCTTCAAGCCTAGGTTTTCAGAATACATATTAACTATAATGATAGTATCTACTACTTTCTTGTTTTGCCAATAGAAGATCAAATTAAATTAGACAATATATAAGAAATCACATCCAAAGCTGGTGTCCGCTTCATGTACCAAAACACCAGATAAACCATATGCACCTCTACGGAAGCACCAATGGGACTGGAAGATGAGACATACTTCAGTAGCAAGAGCAAAAACGTGAACTTTTAAACACCATATGTGAGCATAAATTTTAATTTGCCTCCCTAGATATTTGGTTTTCTTCTTTTATTTGTAATGCAAATGCATGTTGCAGGAGGTCAGGCTTACATAGCAATTACTTTTCCAGAATCGTTTCTTTTAGAAATTGTTTGCTCCTTTCTAGAAATCTTCCCTGGCAAAGAGGTATAAGATTGCAGCACATGAAGAACAAGATAGACCATCCAACCAATGTAGCCAAGAGTTACTACAGTCATCAGCATAAACCAATCATAGGTCTGAAAATAATGAAGTCCCTGCAGCGCCAAACTTCTGAGAGTTTCAGATTGCTTCATTGCAGCTCCATAGTCCCTAGAAGATATAAGATCTTCAATTTGATCAAGCATGGAAGAATGATCTTTAAGTGGCTTGAAAGGCTTGAAATGGAACGAACTTGACTGCTTTAATTCTGAGATTGTCAAGAAAACCAACAAAACATAGCCAACACATTCCCTAAGTCCCTCCCTTCTCACATATAATCCACAAGAACAAAATAAGAAAAGAAAAATGAATGGCGATACAAGTAACAACTAACAAGTAGTAGCCAAATTAAACAAAAAATGAAACGAAATGCTAAATACTAATCATTAACCAAAACTAGAAAACAAACATTCTATATCACTTAATTTTAAATCAAATAAAGCAAAATCAAGTGATTAAAAATTGTTTGGTGGCCACTATAAACCTATAAAGCCAGTTTTAAAAATAGGCTGATGTTACACCAAGCTTTAATGTGAAAGGTATTCCATGATGCTTTAAATCTTTGCAAACAATGACTATTACAGTTTATATAGCTTAAAAGAAAATTCATATCAGGATACGTGACTTGCGAAGAAACTGATTGAGAATTTGCTTTGTATTGGCCAGCACAGCTTCAACTTCTTCAGCCTGAACATTGAACATTTCCTAAGTTTTCTAGTTATAAAATCAAAGTTACCCCAATCTAAACAATCACTTTTTTTCTTCAAATGTCATTTGCAAGATTTGATGTGACCTACCAATAACTTAACAAAAATAGATGAAAACAAGTATTGAATTTACCTCCTCCATGCAGACATAATCAAGGGGTAAATTTCCAACTGAGTTAACAGGACATGGCAAGCCAAGAAGGGTGGACTGCAAAAAATTAAATAAGCAAATGAGATCAAGATGCTTCAAGGAATATGATTTGGGTTGAAACAAAGAATTTCTAGAGAAAAAACAAACAAAAATAATAATCTGACCATGAGTGGTGCAATATCAGCTTGGTTGACATCCACTCTTTCCAACTCATCGAGACCCCATTCTGAAGGTGTTGGCATATCATGCACATGATCATCAATAAAAACAAAACTATGATCAGAATGGCTGCCACTGGAAATTGGCTTGGGCAGTTTGGCACCTGCTCCCCAAACAACGAGAGGAGTATCAGTGTTCGTAGGGTGTCCATCCCCATGACTCCCTATCAGCAAAAAGTTAACTTGTCAGTATCTGATTTCCTACAAACAACAATAGCAATAGAAAAACGAGAGGCACACAAAGGAACTCAGAATAACGAAAAGGTCATGTTCAATACTGAAAGAAATTAGAAAGCACTTAATCAGAAAGACAATGTCCATTAGATGCCCAAACTGATCATGTTCTTAGCATCAAAGTCTAAGGACAAGGAACCAATATTTTTAACTCTGGTACAGCAAGCAATTTGGGGAACTGGCATGTTGATGAGAGAGTTTCCAAAACCAGATTTTAGCGAGAAAACGAAAAAATGCGTTGTATTAAATGCACAATGGAGCTATGAGTCTGCAATTGAGATTGCTGTAAAATTCAAAGCATCCCATAACATAAGCACATACCTCACCACCACCAACTTGTGTAATTATCATGTCAATAAAGCATTTTTGAGGTTTCGAATATTGGACATGACATGATCATAAACAATCTCTCTGCTACTCAGTCATGGCAGAGTTATGCTGAACAACTAACCTACTCAGCATCTAAAAGATTAATAAGACTCTTTACGTAAGAATTGAGGTGACCTAAGATTGTTCCATATGCAAATCTATCATCTCAAGCTTTGTCGGTAAATAGATAAATTAACAAAGATATAAAGTCTTGGGCTGCAGACAACTAAACATAATCACAACAAACATTTACAATTAAAGGAAAAGTTTCCAACCTTTGTCACTCATTCCATGATCAGCTGTAAATATATATGCTGTACGGTTGTCCTTGAAATAACCCTCAAAGAGATCATTAACACGTTCGGCAATATGGTCAACCACCTTAACATTATTGAGATATATGGATGAGAAGGGTCGATGTGCATGACCATTTGAGTCACAACCAAGTAGATGCAAAAATATAACAATATTATCCTGTTGAAGTTTTTCCTTCAACTGCGGATCTTCATTGGACCTATTCATGAGACTCTGAAGTTGATCGAAGGACCACTCATCCAAAAAAGATGCATCTGCATTAACACTATTTAATTGATGATTTATTGAACAAAAGGAAAGTTATAGAGGTATATGCATAAAGCTGTACAATATTCTATGTGTAAGATTAATCATATTACTGGTATTCTGCAGTGCACTAACAGGTAGAAATAGAGCACATAAAGCAGAAAAGGCAATCATACAGGAAGAACTCCAGAGAAAGAAAATATGAAGATCAGCAAGGAAAACTAAAATGAGTAAGAGATTGTATCTATCCACGTGGAATACAAAAGCAATAGAATCAAACAAAAGACTCCTAGTTCACAAAAGCATATATTTCAATAAAAATAGATCCGCCAATTGATTGACATTGGACTCTGAAATAGAAACCAAAGGGATATGATATCATCATGACACGTAGGTGAGCTAACTAAATGAAAACATTCAGCAAAAAATCTACAAATTAAAAAGACGTGTCACCAAATATAGAACCAAGATCTTTCATGTCAAGATTTACAAAGCTTGCATGCAGTCTAAATCAAGTTCAAACATAGATACTTGATGATAACAAAATTCAAAGGTAATGTTAATGTAGCAGAGATTCTCGTCGCCAAAGACATCAAGAAATCTATCCATCGTATCCCATAAATGACGGGGGACAAAAGTGCAATAATTTGGCTGCATTCATGCATTTACTTCTCCATTAAAACAGTGAAACAAGAAAATGGCATTTCTAGGAAATACTGGAGGAGATGGGAATAGACAATTAAGAAGCTTTTAGTCCTTGGACTCTCAGATTAATAAACATAAGAACAACGGGATATAAGTCCTCACAAAAAAAAACATCAATTGCATTAAAAGATTGTATGCATACCAGTTGCAAAGTCTTCAAAATCGTGAGGGTAGCTATTCCAGGTACTGTGTGGCAGGGCACCACAAAATATTGGAATAATATCTGGGCTACCAAAAGCAAACGCATGCCTACTTTGGTTAAATACCGAGTCAAACTCAACTGGATTTGCTTTCCATCCTGAAAGAATGCAACAAAATTACATAAAATCTTCAGCAGACAGAATGCAGCATCGCTCATCAGCCATTGATGTGCTTTGCGGGAAATATTGTTGGCTGAAGAACAAAGCAAGCGTACCACAATATAATTAATTGGACAATTATAACCAGCCTTCCAATTTTATCAACTCCCCCTCCCTGCCTTTTTTATTCAAACAACCCATAAAATGATATATAAAAATGCACCTTTTGTAACTGCACTAGGATCCTCATAGAAACCAGCAATAATAGCAACATGCCCAGGTCTTGACTCCGTTGGAGGACGAGCATGTGACACTCCCCATCGACCTCGATGTTTAATTACACTTCTCAGAAATGGTGCTCTATAATTACCATCAGAATCTGGCTCATAAAACTTGTCGGCCCGCAAGCCATCCGCTGCATTAACATTTCCGAGAAAACAGGCAAACAAAAAAATCATTAATTGCATAAAACTTCCAGCACCTTAGCTCTCAAGGAAACAGCAAATCCACATTGGTAAAGGTAACAATATAATCTAAAGTATGAAATTGAATTTCACGAATTCAAATCTCAGTCACTCCAAGTAAATTTAAATGGATCTCCTCAATTTCTTTGAACAAAGAACGATCAAAACAAGCATAGCTAAGCAATCACATTCGCAGTAAGCAAACCAATCTCCATTTGAAACAAAACAATCAACGCACAGGTTTTGTGCAGGTTCAAAGAAACGTACCAATAAGGAGCACGAGACGCTTGGCGGGGGCTTTGAAGCGAGGCGTGACGGGTTCCATGCCATGGACAATGGGGGTCTTGAAGTATATATCGAAGATGCTGAGCATGTAGATAGCGTGTAGAATGACGCCGAGAACCACCAGCCATCGCTCTCGTCCCTTGAGCCACCTCCGTTTTCTGGCTATGGCGGCTCTGGTTCCGCCTCCTCCACCGCCTAAGATCGCGTCGTCACCCATTGGTTTCTTTGGTTCAGTGCCTGAGCGTTTCTCGTTTCCGTTGATGGTTTTGGTTTTGAATCTTCGATCCTTTGTGTCTTGTCTCCTCTCTCAGCCCAGCAATTAGGTCGCTACACTCGCCATCGTAGGACGCTCTGTCGATTCCAGGAATCTTACTTCAATCTGGGCCTTGGGCTTTACCCAACCAGTTTTGGGCCTGTGTGAGCTTCTAATCCTTGCATAGATAGGCCCGTTACATTTTTACGGTATATCTTCTCCTTTTTTTTTTCTTTTAAATTGTGAATTTTCAAAATTCATGAATTTAATCCCTATTTTGTTTACTTTGTAAATCAGCACATCCAAAAAATGTATAATAGAATTGTTAGGATTACTATTGTGAATTATCATGGTTTTGTAATTTCTATTTCATTGCGGTGACCGATGATTTATTGATTGTATCATATCTAATCGGGATACATGAAAACGAAATATCAAAGGATGCTTGTTGTGTGTGCTTGTATTGTTAATTTATTAAACTCGAGGTAATATATTTTTTTTACTTGTTTTCTTCTCGAAATAAGTATTATAATTTTATTTTAAAAAAGTAAAGAAAATTTAATGTGAAGAATGTTTTCTCTTATAATTTATGTGTGGTAATTATTGGAATTGTAGAGTCTGGCGTTGGAAATGAAATAATTCGAACAATATTTATTTTGTAGATGAGTGGAGAAGCGGAAAGTTGATAAAAAGTACGTAAAAGCTTAAATAATCATACGATGGTCAGCTGGCGAAATTGTGAGGTTAAACGGGTGTTCAAATGACATGAACAATTTATCATCTAAGCGCCAATAAAGATCAAAATCAGTAACGTTCTAGCTTGAACAATTGTTTAGCACATTTGATTTAAAGTTGTTTTTTCACATTTTCAAGTGTATTGAAATTTATTGTTGTGTGTTATACCATACTCCTACAAAAATATGATGCAATGGCACAACAAAATAACGCACATCATGCGACACAAATCTCTTCACTCATCACATGTAGTGATTGAACGAGCAATGGACGTTTGCGATGAATATTGTGTCCCTAAACAAAGATGTTAATGTTATCATCATGAGCTACTTTATCCCATTCCGCAATCATTATCCTAAATTAATGTGTCCCAATCAATGCACGAATTAAAACTATATATTAGACCGTATATGCATCGTAATTAATGATTATAATTCTGCATCTTAAATGGTTAATTATTATATGAATTTATGCTTTGCATCATTATTCATTATTCATGCACGATTTAGACTAAGCAATAAAAAGGCCAAAGTAATATAGGCAGCAACATCACCAAACTATAACTGATATTAAAATCAAAATTAATTATGATCCGGTAAAATCCAGTTTCGTTAGGATAATAACAGAAAGAAACGATACTCAAACACAATACATTGCGTTACATTACAACAAGAACAAACACATAGGAATTATTAGCCCTACGAACACACAGTTCAATAGAGCCACACAAGTCAACACAAAACTAGAAGATGACAACAAACAAACAGGTTACATGAATTGAGCTAGTTCATCACAAATGATCAGAATCGTATAAATTAAACCACCTCCCTGAGGACGAAAAACGACACGGCAGCACCAACAAATCCGATGAGAAGCGAAGCCGGAGACCCGAGCGAGTGTGCATCATTAGGTGCCGGAGCAGCCGGAGCCGGAGCTGGGGCAGGACTACCCCACTGTGCAGAAACTGCAAGCGCCGAGCAGGCGAACCAGACAATGAAAATAGCAGCAGCTGCCTTTTGGAAAGCCATAGTATATAATAACTAGTTGTTGTTGATTAAGCAAGAAATTAAATGAAGTTTAGTGAGTGATGCTACAATGTGTTAATGGTGCTGTTATATATAGCTATAGGAGATGGTGATAACAATGGTAGTGTAATTGTCATTTTGTTGGTGGTTTTAATGAAACGGAAATTGTAAATGCAAAGGAAGTGGCTGTTTATTATTGTTTGGGCAGGCCTGGTGGCAATACCAAGAATTAGCGAGTCACGCCAATGCTAAATTTGGTGCACCGATTTGATCGATTCCAGTTGTAACCAATTGACCACCGAGTCTCGCTGGCATTTCTCACTATTTGACTCACATCCATGAAAATGACACATTGATGGTCAATAAAATCATTTTGTTTTGTAGTGACCTGGGGTTGGTTGGTAATTACTTACAATTTGATGAGACAAGGACAAATTACTATACTAGTATCACTGTTATTAATAGTTAAAAAAGTGGTACAAACTAAAAAGTAGTGGTTCGAGTACATAATTAATAAAGTTGAAAATACACAGAAAATGAAGTAATTAAGGGCATTTGGGTTTGTTGCCGTGAGTGGTCATGTCGGTGTAGCACTTGCCGCACATCTCCCGGTTACCGTAAGTGCCTGGAGGGACGCATTTACAGCGGTCACAGCAAGTCACGCAAGCTCTCACGCATATGTTTTTTCTTGAATGCAACTTGCATCTACCGTTGCATAGTGGCAAGCAATCTGCACCCATAATCACGTACTCATATTAATTAGTGCACAAGATTAATTTTTTTATTAGTAGCAATTAATACTTAAATTAGAGTAATTTACCGGCTTTAGATCTGACAGGAGGCAATGGCGGTGGTGCTGTAGTTGGTGGCTTCTTCACTGGTGCCGGAGGAGGTGCCGGAGGAGGTTTCTTGACCGGAGGTGCAGGTGTAGGTGGCTTCACTACCGGTGCTGGAGGAGCTGCTGGAGTGGGTTTCTTGACCGGAGGTGCAGGTGTTGGTGGCTTCACTACCGGTGCTGGAGGAGCAGGTTTAGGTGGCTTCACTACTGGTGCTGGAGGAGCTGCCGGAGTTGGTTTCTTGACCGGAGGGGATGGTGTAGGTGGCTTCACTACTGGTGCTGGTGGAGCTGGAGTGGGTTTCTTGACAGGAGGTGCTGGCGTAGGTGGCTTGACTACTGGTGCTGGTGGAGCTGCCGGAGTGGGTTTCTTGACCGGAGCTGGAGGTGGAGGAGCTGTGTATGGTGGCTTCACTACTGGAGCAGGTACAGACACCTCCGCCAACGTAACCTACACCACCAAAGCATTTTAAAGTTAAACTAACAATTAAAAACTACTAATGAAAACATGAAATGTAGTATTGTTTACTGAAAGTACAGAAACTAATTGGTAGCTACAAATATACACGTACCGTTGAAGTGTGGAGGAGGAAAGTGGCAAAGAGTAAAAGGAGCATGGCTTTGTTGATGAACAAAGCCATTGTATTGCAATTTGAAAGAAGCTAGAGCTAGCTTCCACCTAACTGATATATATAGCAAGCACTCTATATATAGAAAGAGCAGTTATATCTAGCGGTAAGAAGAAGACAGAGCTACACATATATATACATACATATAGCAGTGACTGTGAGCAAGTGACTGATGAATGAAGTTATGTAATCCCTTGGTGACTGTGTAATAAAAAACAAAGACAGCTCATCAAAATCTGAACAGCACCATCACCACACGGTTTCACACCGCATAACATCAGACTTGAAACTCTGACTCTAAAGTCTAAGCTATAATAAGATATGCATTGGCATTGCAGATTTTCGCACACATACACATGTTGTATACATGTGATCAAAACACTAGTTTAATGAACCAAGCACCAGATCTGTCTGTGAGACTCTGTTCTTAAAACCTGGGATTAAGCACTAAATGGCTTCATTATACTCTTAGATTTAGTTGGGTTAGGTCAGGTTGGTCCACTTGCTCTTAAATAATTGAACTGGATTCGAGTCTAGATTATGGTGTTGAGTTCACATTTGTTGGAGCCCATAGGCATGTGACAGGTACCGGAGCAGGTAAGCAGCCCATACACAGCGGTTCTTTTTGTTGCCAAAATCAAATACAATACAATACAGTACTTGAAATGGGAGGTGCTTTTTCTTTTTTTCACTCTACTGAATTATGAGTTATGACAATACAGATGCAGATAGAGACAGAGACAGAGCTTTTATTGCAAGGGATAAAAATGGGTTTACACTGTTGAGACAGAGAACATTGCATGAAAATTACCTCACCGCCTTTCTTCTTCTTTACTCTTTCTCAACGGGTCACGTGTTTTTAAACGTGTTGGCAGTGTCATCTCGTATCAACTTGGTTGACTTAATAGACGTTAGTAGCGTGTCATGTGTTGAACGCAGTCAAAATGATCGTCTCAGTATCAATACATTGCATTTGCAGCAACTCTAGTGCACATGAATTGATACTTCAATTTTCAATAGCAATGTTTTAATTATCCGAGTATCTAGGAAGGAAGGTGCAAATCCAATGCATTCATGGTCAATTTAACTGTTCTTTATCTTTACTAATAAATAATAGCACAGTACAGTAACAATTTTGAGCAATTTGAAATTTGAATTACTACCTAATTAAGCTTGTTGTAATGTATACAATACAAACTAGGCAGAAAAGAGAATCCCAAGGTTCACATATATGCCAAGCATGAATAAAGAAACAAACTGACTTTAATTATTTCTCTGAGAAAAGGAAGTGTACCTCTTCATTACCCTCATCCGACAACATTTCAACCCTTTTTTTTTTTCTGCATTAAACTTTTGGATGACTATGCGTGTTTTAACTCTTTGCCTCACATACGAGCCTCGCAATTTTCTATTATAAGCAAGCTCGATACACATAATTGGATGCCTTTAAATCGGCACCCTCTCACAAGTACGTAGTCCGTAGAATGGTTTGGAACTAGCTTATTTCTTCCGTATTTATTTCAAGTAAGACTTCACCACTTCTATTCACGCGTGAGATGTTAAATTTGACGAGTAACATATAATGGCTTGACTTTTACTAAAAAAAGGTCAAACTTATTAGCATAGTTTCAGTTTCATAGCTAAGATGTCAATCTTATTTCCCGAGTTTCACTTCAGTAAATGTATCTATTTTATTTTACACTTATCTTATGTGAAATTTTATCACTCATTGAGTTAACATTGAAATCTTTTTCTTTCTTATCTTTATGTTTGTGTTATTGCGAATTTCAAAAATGCATAACTATTTTTCTATAATTAAAAAAACTCATTTTGAGACAAAATCAAATTATTATTATTTTGGAATCAAATCTTAAATGGCCCCTTAAAAGAAGAAGAGTCTAGCTAGTATGTTCCATGCCTTGCCAAATTACAGGTGCTACCCATCTCCACATGTCTCCTGCAATAATCACATCAAATCCTACCAACTCAATAATATAATCAACAACTTGCTACCTAAACTTGAATACATGAAACATATAGTATTCATTTTGAGCCCAATTAAAACTGACAATTGATGTGTGTGTATATATAATTTGATAGAGCCTAGCTGAATTAACTTACACAGGAAAACGAATATCCAGTTCTTATTCTTATCTTTCTGATTTTATGTGTGAATTGTGTTATCAATTAAAAAAACCAAATGTGCCAAGAAATTCATATACTTGTGTGAAACTAAAATCCGATTCTAACCTTTCTTTTCCGAACATTGCAATGCTTGAGGCTTGAGAGAACCAAAACCAGGTGCAGAAGAAAAACTTGAACGACGCAACTCTTCATGCAAGATCATCACAACTGAATGATCACTACTAACTCTGTATTCAAAAGCAATGTCGGGCATAATGACGTTATTATCATTTCAAAGCTTTCCGAGAAATACAACAATTTCGCCCACCAGTACTCAATATAAGTGCTTCCTCTATAGAAACTACCAATTACCGGTACATACAGAAGAGTTAAAAACAAAATGATGCCCATAAGGTACCAATGATTTGGTAAACAGAGCTTCGGAGGTTTCTTCTATTTTCATTCATGTAGCATATATCTAGGCCGGTACAAGATTCTCTTCCTCCTCCTCCTCAAAACTTAGACTCAGTGTTTGTAGCTTGAAGCCTTTGCTTTGTATGAGCTCAACCAAACTGGAAGCCACCCCAGCTTTTCCCGTTGTCTTCTTAATTAACTGAAGACAAAATGGTGAAAACAATTGGCCATCACTAATGATCAAAACTGGAATTGAGTACCAAAATCCTACCTAAAATAACACTAAGAACTATTGATAAACTGAAGTACATAGAAATTCTATGAGCCATCAGAAAACAACAAATGTTGTTTAACAATTCTAAAAAAACTACCCCTGGAAACCTGGGCCTCTCATTAATATCGTTAGACAAGTCCTGAGCTAAGCTGTCAAACAGAAAACTCTAGTAACTGCTGAGGCTGATTCACATGGGCGGGATCTATACTAAGGATGGGCCTAAAACAAAACAAAAGAAGCTTCCTCATGTTGCTACTGCAAATAAAGTCATAAGCATCTATCTCTAAATTTAAACCCAATGAAATGAGAACAAAAGGAAATACGCTTCTGGGAAGAGAACTGAAATAGCAATAGTAGATATATTAAGACGCAGTATATATACACACCTCAACACTTGCAATACCCTCGGAGATTCCAACAGTTAAGTATTCGAGCCCTTCTAATTTCTACAAAAGAGGATAAATAAAGCCATTGTGAAAAATAGAAAGAAACAAATAAAAATATCATATAATAACCCAGATTCCTTGTAACATGACGAGAATGTAAGTAATAACAAACAGCCCCAAAAATGAGTGCTAGAGAGAAAGCAAGGGACGTAGAGGTCTCTGGATTTTTTCCGCCCATTGGAGGCTTTGAAGACCCCCATTCGCCGGCTATCCTGCTTTAAATGAAAACATCATTTTTCAAGACTGGTCCCAATTGAATTTAAGTTCCCATCTGGTTTCTAGTGCTGGTATTCCTTGGGCTACCACTTTTACCTTTTCCTGTTGGAGCCTTTGGGTAAACAGATACAAGTTTTTTTTTTTGTTTGTTTAAATCTCAGTTCCAAATCTGGAATGATTGCCTGTTTTTTGCCAAATCTAGGGCAGATGAATTCCTTTTTCTCAGCAACCATTCTTCCATAGCTCCATAACCTATTTTACTTACATCTTGGTCTCCACCTCCGACTAATAGGATAAAAAAGAACACTGATGGTTCCTCTATCACTAAACGATCCTTTAGTAATGTTGGCCGTTTGCCAGAAATCATTTAGGTGTTTAGTTGGGGGTAGTTCCTGAAAACTGGGTTTGTTTGGCTCTACTTGCTGAGCTTCGGGGAGTTTGGATGGCCTAGATTTGGAAATTCGTCTCAATTTTAAGAATGTTATTCTGGAAACTGATTCCAGTGAAGATGTAAATTTGCTTAGAGATGATACTTGCAGTTCTCAACCTTTTGGTTCCATTGTTGACCTTTGCAGGGAAAAGGTCTCTATTTTTTATAATTTCCAAATCACCAAAGTGCCAAGGGAAGCTAATTTTGCTGCGGATTCTCTAGTTAAACTCGTGAGACTTTTGCTGTTTCCTTTATGCTTCTTCTCCAACCCGCTTGAGGGTTGTTTGAGATGGTTTGTAATGGATATTGTAGGGGCTAACACCCCCATTACTAGTTCTCCTTACTTTTATATATGCTTTGTCTAATCAGCGGGAAAAAAAACAACAGCCCTTGAGCAAATGAGCAAACAAAATTCTTGAATTTTGATAATGAACTACATACAATGGCTTAGGCTTCTACTATTAAAAGGCTAGCCTTGCTAGTAAGGGGGTTTGCCTTCCACCATTAAATGTGCGAGCCTAACATTTTTCTTTTTGCTCCATATCAAACACTTGAATAGTTATTTTACTCAAATAAGCCACTACTTACTTCAGTTAGAGATGAGGGCAAGGCCATTTTGTAGGATAGTTAATAGTAAATTTGGTAAGCATGGTTACAAGACACATGACAAAAACTCACGGTCATAGGCTCTTAGCAAAGATAACAAAAATGTAAGGAAATTATTTTTTTTTCTTTCAAAAAGGGTATTCTTCATAATAAGATTGAACCAATGTCCCTTAAGAAAGCAAGGAACCAAGAGAAGGTGGAGAAGTGTATGCATTCACAAATTCAAACACACAATAGTTTAAGGAGTGTAAATGCATTACCTCCAAGGCTGTTTTCACTGTAGGAACAGCTGTTTCATTCATTGTTCCCTCTGCCTTCAAGAAACGAAAACCCATATTAGGAGTGACATGTGATGTTTCAAATGGACTAGAGCATGGGTTCATGTTTATAGTAGTAAAAATCAAGGTAAGAGCCTAGCATGTAATGCAAATGCAAAGAGAATGACAAAAAATATTATCAAACCATGAAGGGCAGTTCCAAGAGAGTATCTGGATACAAGTATGGTTTCTCAAGAGCCCATGCAGTTAGTAAAGTTCACCATTACACATAAGACTTCCACTCAAACCACAAACACATACTGCCTCTGTTATTAAAAGTCGTTTTAGAGTTTTTCACAAATATTAAGAAAAGATGTCAAATGACCTTTTTACCCCTCGATAAAGACATAAATGATAAAACTCATCATTGTTAGTCAACTACTAATACATTTATTCAACTTTAATGCTAAAAACATTTCATCTTCCATACGAAGTCTAGTACTATTATTAAGGGGATTTTGGGAAAGTCATATGTACATGTTTGTTAAAAGTAAAAAAGTGATCCAAGGGTACCGGCGCAGTTGGCAACACAAGTTGCATGAGTGGGAAGAGTGTTTGCATTCGATACCCGCTCAACACACCCCTGAGAAAGGGATGAACTTTAACTGTGACGTAACCTCGAATGACATTAATCTAAGTGTGTTAAAACAACTTAAATGTGCCAACCGCAAAGTGACTTTTATTTTGAAACAAAAAAGACTCTAGAAAAATATTTAATTTGAAACAGAGGTAGTAAAATTCAATACATTGCATCAATAATTTCAATAACAAGACTCCCTAGTGGTGGCATTTCTCAAATTCACACAGACAATTCAATAAACAGAGTGTAACATAAATGAGATTGATAAAAGAGGAGTACCAGAAAGAGCATGGTGAGCGACGGCGATATCGAGACCAAAAGGGGCTCTTCTTCCTCGGGATTTAGGGTTTCTTCTTCCGCCGAGCGAACCCTTCTCATTCCACGGAACCTGTTCGTATTGGTGGTTAGTGACAACTGCTTGAAAGAAGGAGCGGCGTGGGTTGGGAGATGAGTACTCCGAACGGGAAGAATCGGAGATGGGCGTCTGTGAAAATTGGAATTGAAAATGCATTGCAAAGCAGGAAATGCAGAGATTGTGGCCATTGTTGCTCTGCTCTGTGTTAGGCTCTTTCTGGATGTTGTGTGTTCTGGGCTGGCTATGGTTAGAGTTTAGTTTCACTCCCTATCCATAGGACAGAGGGTTTCCTTGGGTGTGTTTGCTCGGACTGTTCTTTTGTTATGAAATCCATCAAAACCCAAATTTTACATTTTAAGCATCTGTCCCAAAATACGTGTAGAGTTATTCTCGAAGGTATTGTCTTAAAATAAGTGTCTTATTTCACTTTTAAATAAGTAAATTAGTTATACATAAATTGTCAATAATAGTTAGATACCCATCTCGAGGCAGAAGTATTCATTTTCTCTATATAAAAAACACTGTGAGAGGTTACGACACCTATTAAAATAATTTGAATTAAACGGATCGTAAATTTTAGTGTGGTGACAACATATGATTGGTTTAACATAACTTAATCCAAAATTAACTTGACTTAAATTCTTTATTCTATATATATAATAGAGCATGAGGATTCTAAGCCAAGAATTAATTGGCTTAGGCTAAGCCACC
>JAYMTF010000320.1:0-40010 GCA_036897485.1 Pelargonium nanum
AAGAATGGCCCATGCAAAATAATAATAATAATAATAATAATAATAATAATAATAATAATAATAAAATATGAAAAAAAACCTAAATAACCTCTTCTTCTTCACTTGGCCGTTCTGCAACTTCAATGCGTTGGTGAGTTTCATTTTCTCAAAATTTCATTTTCTTCAGTGTGTTGGTGAGTTTCATTGGTATATAGTACTTATTTGTAATTATACCAATATTTTTTTACTTTAACAAATCGCCGCTCTTCCATCTTTCTCCCTTTATCACTGTTTTTCTTTCTTCGCATTTTCCCCTCTTGGTCTCTTTCTCTCTGCACAGCTAGGGTTCCTATTCATTTACTTCGCGATCAGTTACGTTGGTATGTTTCTTCGATTTCAATTTAATATGGATATATAAATAGTTCGTTCGTTGCAATTCGCGCTTTTTTGGGGTTTTAATCTTATTTTTCCGTCTGTGTGATTGAAATCGGCTGTAATGCCGCAGTTTTATGCTGTACGATTTCTGTTTAGCTGCCGAGAAAAGTTTTTGATATAATGGGAATTAGTTTTCTGATAAACATGTTGAGAATGGGATTTAGGAAATGAGAATCCCAAATCGACCAGTCCCAATTGTTGTCTGTCTCGGTTTTGTTGAGCATACTGTGTTTCGGGTTTCAACTGTGGATATTTTTTTGGGATTGGCTGATAGTACTTTTACTCCATTTTTCAGCAACTAAAAAGAAAGTTGGGAAATTGAGATGAATATTTGTGTCATCAGTTATGTTTCCAGAAACAGGAAATTTTGAATTCCCTACTTTTATTTGGTATTTTATTGGTAGAAAATCATTATACAAGTTAAGTTGATAGACATGTAATGAAATTTATTCTCCACAAAGAGTCTTTGAGTCATTCGATGCATTCACAACGTAAGCAGCTGTGTTTTATTATCCAAAATTGCTCATTTATATGTTATTTTTTGTGTCTCAGATGGCTACGAAAGGTGTATGGCAACTCAAGAAGCTCATTGTGAGCTACTGCAATTGGGGAGGAAGCAGTAGAGGCGTTAAGTATGATTTTCTAATCCATTTAAATTTTTATTAGAGAGCAACACAATCAATCGTTATTTTTGCCTCTCGTTCTTCACTTACAACAGCTCATAGACTACTACTATGCATTAAGATATGATGATTGAGATTATATGATTTGAACCATAACTTCTTTTGTGATCAGACCAAATAATAATCGGGTTGTTATTTATTTCTGTGTTTATAGATGAATTTGAGGTGAATTTGACTATGTAAATCTTAGGTTTATATATTACCATCCATCAAACTTGTATTGAAAATTGGGGTAGGGTACTGAGCTGAACATTCTTTCTCGCTCTCCATGAATAGTTGCTTTATGGTTAATCCCATCTTATTTTAGTCTATGAATAATTGACACTCTCCTCCTGCAGCGTGTCTGTGTCCGACACTCGAATTGGACACGACACTCTTCTGACACTCAGTGCCCTATTTTTTTTAAATCATTTTAACTTCTTTTTTTATTTCTAAAGAAAAGCCTAAGTTATTTTGTCCATGTATTATAATCACTTGGGTTTTTTATTAACTGATTGTGAGACATCATTTATGTTGTTTATTTAGGTTGAACTTATGTTAATTTTAGTTTGGCATATTATCATGTTTAATTACAATACAATTGAAAGCCATAAACACACTCAATTTGCTATATATGAATTATTTTTTAAAATAAAAATTAACGTACAGTGTTGTACTTTTTTGAAAATGACGAATTGCGTCATGAATCGTGTCGCCTGTCGGTATTGGTGCAACATAGATTTTAGTTATTGGATTATCTATGTCCTGATTAGTCTTCATCTTTGGGTAATCAGGATGTATATTGACTGTTAACATACTTTATTATGAACTGCAGTGTGCATCAATCCATACTACACTCAGCAATCAAATATATTTCTTGTTTGTTAGACTGCAATACCGTCTATTGCCTTTGGTTTTGTAGTGTTTTAACCTCATTCCACCCCTCTGTGTGACAAGCAAAATTTACATCTATCCTTGTTTATGTTGGGACATAGGGGGTTCCCAGTTTCTTTCTTGGGTAAAATACTTTTGGAAGTGATGGAGAACATGTAGGTGCTTGATGTTTAAAGACAATGTGAAAATGTACCATTTCTTGCTACATTGCGTAGCTGCATTTTTGCTCTGTTTGAAATTCCGACTAGTGTGATATATAAGAGTCCGTATTTCACTTTACGGAGTCTAGAAATTCTCTACTCACATCCTTATCTCTGTCTCTACAAGTAAAGTGGCAATATATTTAATTGAGTTTGGGAGTGCGGTTATGGATGGTTTTATGAGGCTTGTTCCTTGAGTAGATTTGTTTAAAAGTAATATCATAGGGCGATTTCTCTAATTTCAACTAACAAAGCTGTCTCAAGCTTTCTTTGCTTTGGTTTTATCTTGACAAAAAAGATTAGTCCATCTTTATTTTGTTATAGCAATAATTGTATCATGGATGACCATTAATGCTTTAGTGGATTGACTGAACATAGTTATTTTGACATTTCACATTTTTGTATTATCAGTTCGTACTATCCTATGTCCTATTTGTTTGTAATTTTTCTTTAGATTACTAATGTACTTATATTTAAATAAATGATAATGGCAGATAGTAATCACCTTTTCTTGTTAAACAACTTAAACTCGTGTTCACATTAAGTTGTTTTGTCTATGTCTCTTTAAGTGTGCAATCAGATATTTCCATGAAGAGATGACTTGAGTGCTTCGCTTGATATTTCCATATGTTCCACGAAATGGAGAGATCTCCAAAAAATTCCTCTACTAAGGAATTGATTCAGTTATTTTTCTCGCTTAATGAACACTAGTTCATGTGTGTGTTGCTCACTTGTTTTACATGCATATCATAAGGTTGGTTAGTTGGAACACTAAAGCATTTATTAGCACGTGACATTATAGTGTTTTATTTATTTATTTTAGTTAGCTTCTGCCTTTCTGTAACTCCTCTCACCAACCAATAGACTTGATATATAGTGTTGCTATTATCAGATTGTACTGTTAAGCCAATAAGTTAGGATATCAAATGAAAAATAGTATTCCAGTTGTTCCAAAATAAGTGTCTTATTTTATGACAATCGTGCATGCTATGCTAGTATTTCATGTTTGAATTGTCTTTCAAAAGAGTGTTGCTTGATTGGTGTTTAAACACTTGCAAATTTACAATCAAAGCCATTTTGTGAAACTTCCTCTTTAACAGAAAAAATTGTAAATTAGATTTTTCTTCATAATGGCTGGTTGTATATGTTACCTGTGAAAGCGGATCTGATAAACAAGGAATACTATTAGGAATTAATCGTGTCTCGCTTCCATTTTCAAATTGTAATGATCAACAACTTGTTATTTTATCTACCCAGTGCATTTATGGAATCACATCTCCCTACGTACAAGGCAAGCAATCCTCAGCTAGAGGTGGTAACTGAACTCAACCGTGGTCAGCACCCGTATTTGAAGGCCTTATATAGTAAGACTCTCTCCACACTTCTGCATGCACATCAATGGCTTCAGCTTCTGTTCTTGTAATAATTCTTCTCTAAAATGCAGAGAATAATAAGGAACGCGTGGTATGCGTGAAGAACATGGATCCAAAAGACATACTCTTACATGCAACAAGGCTAAGGAATTCGCTGGGGAGGAAGGTGAAGAAGTTGAAAACAAGGCATGAAACCGAAAACCCTAGCGTTCAAGGTACATGGACAACCGATGTGAAATTCTGAGATGCAATCTATCATGAACTTCATTTGGTGTTTGCTAGAGTCACTCTTTTATGGCTGGTATGGTTGGTGTAGCGTCTTTTTTGTTTTATCCCGAACAACACCTCAAGATATTGAGGAACTCATTCACTCATATGTTTTGTGTAGACCCTCCAAGCTCTCCTTTTGTGTTGATTCTATCATAGAAATGATTAGTTAGAAAACACAATCATTCACTGTAAATATGAAATCTGACGTGAAGATGCTCATTGCAACTGGTAGACTCAATATCTATATATAGGTAGCATGTTCTCGCTACTCAGCAATTAAAATACAGCAAGATATGTAGTAATATACCTAATACTCTCTATTATAGCAATAGTATAAACCAAGATTCAATGGTTTAACCAACCCCCCTACAACTTGAGAAGCGCTCAAATGAGCACACACTAGATCGAAGAGGCGGCCCGACAAAGAACTGGGGAGCTTCGTCAGCTTTCCCTCACTTGTTCCACTAAGCATCTCCGAAAAACCCTCTCATCTAACCCAAGCAAGCCGTTGTAAGGCCCTAAGGAATTAGTGCTGCTCTAAGTTACACGACCCGCTTTCCCATTCACCTGCAAAACCCAAGAAAAGCTCATACAGGGCAAGGTTGTTCTTAAGGGTAAGATATCGCCTGCAGAAAAAGTTAAGCACCCTCGCCCCACTTTCGAGAAAGTCGTTAAGCTTGCATGTTTAGGAGAGTAGTCGATGTCTTGTTGTTTATGGCTCACAAGTTACACGAAAATGATAGATGCTCGTGGGAGTTTTTCACTACTACATCCTAGAGGTAAATGAAATCCCATCCGAGAGACAAGCCAAATTCACAACATGCCCTATGTCTCCAAATGCTAATCACGAGATGCCACATCGCAACACTCATAATTGACTTTATATATCATATCTCTTGATTTCATTTCTACAATCTCACTTTCCATTCTTTCTTTACATTTCTCTTAAATAGGTTGTGCTCTAAAACTAACGTGACATAGATTCCATTCTCACAAGTCACATCCGAGATAATTTTATGCCCACAAGCCTCGGTTTCCACATAACAATGAACTCCTTGTGTTTAGGACCCATAATTGGCTTAAAGATTCATGCATACCAAAACTCAAGCTTAAAGCAAAACCCAACTCTCGGAACCTGGACCAAAAATCCAATAACTCACTATAAGAACATCTACTATAGGAGACGACTTAATTAAAACTCTCCTAAGTGAAAATAGTTTGACCTTGATCGTCTTCTAAGTTAAGTCATAAGATACAAACTTTTGGGAGACGACTTAATTGACTTATAAGAGATAGATTTTGTTAGGAGAGACAACTCTTGAACACCTCTAAAGTCGTAATTCTTATAGGGACTCAAGTTCTACACATCAACACATTTTAATCTAACAAGTGGACAAACAAACCATCCGATTTCATATAGAATGCAGAGAGCAATGCGCATTGAACATGAAAGCCAAGTAGAGGAGGTATTGGTTGGGTTGGGCCCTGGTGGGCATGTGGAGGAAACCTTGAGAAACATGCAATGATGTGAAGCTAAACGTCATTTTTGTACTGAAAAAGCTATAACCATTTTTATCAACTACGTACGTCATGCCCTCCTAGACCCTTCACCATTAATGAATCCAACTAGATTGTGTTAGTTTTATCCACAGCCGTTGGCTATAAAATATCAGAGAATGGCCATGAACACAGCCCAAGCTATTGAAACGAAACACAAATGACCTTACACCTAACACATTATTGACACTATGTTCTTTTTCACTTGCCCATATAGTTATTGTCAGTTTTGTGATGGACACAACATATAAACCAACGTCACTTTTTTGCTTGTTATACCATCACCGTGCTGTCCGTGCATGCACCTTCTTCATTCTTCTGTCTAGCCAAATACAGTTGGACTTTCTCCTCATCCATTTCTCAATCGTTCGAGTTACGATCAGTCAATTATCGCTCATCAATAATATTTAACGTAAAGTTATGTCAAATTAAATATACCGTCGGTTTGTCCAAACACTTCACGTTAAATCTTATTTCAAATCACATGTCATGAATGTTTGTATATTTTGTTACTAATAATAATATACTCCTTTTCGTATCAAATTGTGTGTCATGTTTTATTTGAACTTTTACTCCGAAACAAGTATCCACTTTTTATTTTTCTAAGAAGTTAGTTATGCATGAATTGTTAATAATCTTCTTATCATAAATTAGTTAGTATCCATTAACATATGATCGTGACGATACAACGGTACATATACAACATTAACTAACTTCTCCTTAATTTTTCTCAAAATTAAAACAACGATACTCTTTTTAGGATAGAAGAAGTATTACTTTGATCAAAATTTCTTAAAGTTGATGTACTTTATGTCAATTTGCTGATTGAACTTTGATCAAAAAAATAAAGTATAGTGGTTAAATTGATTAGGATTAGTGTTCAAAAAGTCACCGATTTAATTCTCCAACTTTAAATGAGCCGAAATACTTCATTAATTTTAAATTTTATAGTCAAAATAGTTAGTAGATCTTAACTGACAATAAAATTTTAACTATACATGTGGCATTGAGGTGGAAAATTTTATGCTTTTTTTTTAAAAAAAACAAGATTTTAACCACTAGTCTAATCCTACTATTATTGCAGAAAATTAACTCAAAGCTCAAACTGTTTCAAACAAAAAAAAAAAAAACTCAAAGGTCATACGAGTATCCTCGCTGGCCAATTGTTTATAAAAACAGTTCTACATCACTTTTTGATCATTAAATTATAGCACATAGTGTGGTTCACCTTCATTTTCAGAGCACATTTATTTATTTTTCTTCACAGCTATAATATTTCATAAAATTGGTTTTCAATAATCTCACAATTATTTATATTCGGCGTGACTGACAACGTTTCCAGATAGCTACTATGCTTCTTATAATTGGATATACTATCAGCCTAATAACCCAAGTAACGTGTATTGGCAAAGGAAACGCTTAATCTTATGAATTAGGTAAGGTGATTAATTAGTACTTAACCTTTAGCATTTCACAATTGACATTTAATCTTGTTTTGCTACATTTTCCACGTTGAGAGGGCAACTTGATAACTAAACAATTAATAAACTATTTTTTATTAATTCGATATTTTACTTAGATTGAATTTAAAGTGACAAAAAGATTGTTTGAGTTGTCTGCTTCAAAAACTTATCGTTCGTAAATGATATGTAGAAAATAAAAGTTTTGTATGGTAACCAACTTCGGTAAAATGTTTAGGAATTGCTTGATAAAATTGTATGAAAGCAAATACATAATTATGAATTTATTAAGAGAACAAAGACTCTTAGCCAATAAAACATTATCAATTAAGTGATGCCAAATCAATGACTAACACGCATACATGCCTTAATGATTTTTAGGCGCGCCTCGCCCGGATCCATTTTGTTTGTCTTTTGGCTGTGATTCCTGATACTCATTTATTAAACTGTCATTTAATATCAGGAATCTCAGCCAAGAGACAAACAATGTATTCGGGCGGGGCGCAGATTGGGGCGGGTATGAGTGTTAATCGCTGATGAGTCATCACTTAATTGTCCATGATTTATTGGCTGAGAGTCAACCAATAAATTATGATTGACAATTTTTTTTTTTATATATATACATTAAGTACTAATATATAACATAAAATGTTTATATTTTATATGCAGTTGATCGACCTAATCTTCACAATAGACATTGTAGCAAAGTAGAAGTACCAAACAAGCACCAAATGCAGTTGAGAATTGAGAGTGGAGTAATTTTTTTGCAGTTTGCTATTCAGCAAAACTTACTTTCTTGGTAGCGTTGGGTTCACGTAGACTCCACCATATGCATGTAATTATAAAGTAGATTGAACCATTTTTTCTTTTTCTGCAGAACTAGACTGGACCACGATAAAAGCTCTAATTTAATTACTAATTTTGGTCGGGGAAAAAGCCTAAAACACATTATCTAACTTGAGTATAATTAATCGTGTTCAAATTAAATTTGTTCAAAGTTTATAATTAATTAACTATTATCCAGACTGTTGATAATAAAGCTACGAATAGCAAATAGCGAATAGTAGGCATTTTCTTAAAGGAAATGGAAATCTTTATTTTATTGTTTTATTTTTGGGTACAACTCTCCACTAGTCGGTCCAGTTTTTTATTTTATAATTGCTGTTATTGGTGTCCACACTCCAACGGTTTAAATATCTGGCACGAGTGACTCACGTGCACTCACTGAACCAACCACAGATCTCCCCTGCAGAAAACGCCGACGTTTACTTGTTCTCGTGGCGACTTCTCAGCTTCCCGTTGAATATATAAGGAGTTGAAGTTTGCCCAGAAGATAGGGACAGTCGACACGTGTCGAATCCTCCTGAGTTTCTCTCCCATTTTTTTAGACGTTAGTGTTACGGCAGAATTTATGGAAAAGTCTGGGAAATCATGACGTGGCCCGTATTTATTTTTTTGTAAATCGCCGCTCTTCCCTCTTTCTCTCTGTTTTTTTTTTCTTCTTCGCATTTTCTCTTCTTGGTCTCTTTCTCTCTGCACAGCTAGGGTTCCTTTTCCTTTACTTCACTGGTATGTTTCTTCGATTTCAATTTAATGTGGATATATAAATGGTTTCTTCGTTGCAATTCGTGTAGATCTTGATTTTTTTTTTTACTTATTGGTTTTAATATTAATTTTCCGTCTGCGTGATTGAAATCGGCTGTAATGCCGCAGTTGTATGCTGTCCGGTTTCTGTTTGGTTGCCGAGAAAAGTTTTTGAAATAATGGGAATTAGTTTTTTTGATAGAATCCCAATTCAATTAGGCCCTGGTTTCAACTGTGGGAAATTTGGGATTGACTGATTTTATTTAGGTACTTTTTCTCCATTTTGTCAGCAACTGAACAGAAAGTTAGGAAATTGAGATATATATTTGTGTCAGTAGTGGTTTTTGAGTATTGGATTTTAGATAACTCTTGACCCAATCTCTGCTTTTGGTACTAAAATAGAATGACTCATATCTTGTTTGCTTTGAGCTGTTTCAGTTTATGTGGTAGTTGGGAGGTAAAATGGATGAAATAACAAAGTTTTTGTTGGTGCAGAGAAATAAAAGGAATCAATACAGAAGATGAATTCTCAATTTTGATGTTGGGTAGTTTGTTGTTTGTACTTAATTTTCTTCAAGAGACTCAACTTGCAAGATTAATATTGGTGATAACATTACTGGCGACAGGGATGACAATGATGACTAATGTTATGGTGATGGGTCAGATGCAGTGACTAGTTTTTAAGGGGCTGGTCTGATCACATGCTCTGTTAATAATACATGCATGTAAGCTTGTTTAGCAGATAAGCTGAAGGAAGTACGTAACTGTTAATATAGAGTAATGGCTATTGCCGGTCTACACAATGTATCTATTCTTGATTCTTCTTTCCTTAGAGAGTCTCAGTCTCAAGCATCAAGGCAACATGGGGATGAAAGAAGACCAAGCACCCGGGCATCATCACTCTTGCAAATGTGGCGGGAGATCGAGGATGAACATGTGGTGAGCCGCGCTCAAGACGGATACAGTGAGATGCTGCAGCAACGAAGGAATGATGAGGCGGTTGCTAACCTCTCAATAGCTGATGTTCCTCAAAATCGTGGTGCTGAGCAAAGGGGTGCTCCTGAAGATCAAGGACTTGGTCGGAATGTAGACGCGTCGTGGACTCGTGATCTGAGTGGGACAGATCATGAACATGAGGTTCAGAATAACTCTATATCTGGTTGTTCTGATGATTTTGGGGAAGTCGAAAGGGAGAGAGTTCGGGAAATTTTCCAGGAATGGATGGACAGCAGCGGGAGGGAACGAGCATCTAATGTCTCCCACATGAACAACAATTCAAGGGCGGAATGGCTTGGTGAAAATGAGCAGGAAAGGGTAAGAATTATTAGGGAGTGGGTACAGATGAACTCCGAGCAGAGAGGTGCTAGCCGTGACGGTAGGGAAGAACAAGCAACTGAAGTTGGTGGTCACATTGGGCGAGTCCTTGATGGATTGGTCGTCAACCAGAATGGAGACCGGAGTGAGCATATACGGAGGGGAAATCGTAAGTTATGTGGAAGACAGGTTCTACTTGATATGCTGAATAAGGCTGAACAGCAAAGGCGAATGGAGCTGCAAGGCTTGATGATGCTTCGGGCAGTATCACAGTTTGCTCATCGCAATCGTATTCAGGTTATTTGCTGCAAAAGATATATTGTTGACCTTGATAAAAAAAATTCTCCTTTTGTAATTATCTACTGTCCATTTTAAAAATAACATGAGATGCAGTGATGTACATACTATTTTCACTATTGAATCAATTAGAAGTTGTATGATATCATCACTAACGAAAATGTTGAGAATATCTGGCCTGCTTGCTTCAAGTTCAGGCATGTATGATGTGGGTGATGTGAAGTTCCTCCTATGAATTTGAGTTGATTTTGAACAACTCTTTCCCTGTTTGCAGAGAGATAACAGGGTCGATATTTAGAAAACCAATACATTTTAAACACATTCATCTTGGCATCTAGAAGGACTTAGTTTATATTAAGTTATTTTTTTGTTCTTGCAGTCTATAGTTTTATTATCAGGTGTTCTCATGTTTTTTTTTCCCAACCTATTGATATCCAGTACATAATCATTGTGATCTATAAGCACAAAATGCTATAAACTTTTCAAGGTGATATTAATGTTTTGTGCTTGATGATGTTAATTCTTTTTCGATTTTTCTCCATTTTGCAGTCATTACTCCGTGGGAGATTCCTGCGAAATGATAGAATTATTGAGGACAAGAGACCCAGCTGCATGGCGGCAAGTGAATTAGGCTTATTGAGACAAAGGCATACAGTATCAGGTCTCAGGTATTTTTGCCCTTTAAGTCCTTTCCACTACGGACATTCTCATCGACAATATCAGACTGAGCTTTTCCTGCATTATTATCTTTTTGAAGTACTATGTTTTGCCTTAACTTTGTTCTTTGTAGTACAGTAAATTTTGTATTAGTTGATTTTGGTCTGTTTACTTTTGAGTCTTCTGCTTTCTACTTTCTGGAAATAACAATATAGAAATACTTCTTTCAAGCAGGGAAGGATTTTCCAAATTGGACCATTCTGCTAGTGCTCAAGTGAGCAGCAACTGTTCTGATACATTGTCTAACAGTGACATCGGATATAACAGAATTGATCAAAATGAAGCAAACAATGCCCTAGAGGTAGTCAACGAATTTCATGAATCTTCTGTGCCTGATAACCATGAAAGCGATAGTTGTGGCTTAACCGATGGTAGAAGTGATCTGGAAGGTGGTAACAATGTTCAAGACATAAGTTGGCAGGAATCTTATACTCATGTAAGGGAGTGGCAGGAAGAAGATTCAGACGATGGGACAAGAGATTGGCTACCTTCACCCAGTGTTCAATTTGTTGAAAGAAGTGATAATACTAGAGAAAACTTAGATGCAAACTTGCAGGAAACATCTAGTATTGTCTGGTCAGAAGAAACGTTGCAAAATCAAGACAGAGTAAATAGTCATCCGCCGGAAGCTGGCCAAGAACCGTATGAACAAACCGAGCCAATTGATTGGCTACCTTTGGCCAGTGTTGAATTTGTTGAAATGAATGATGATACTAGACAACATAGTCATCTGCGAGAAGCTGGCCGAGTAATTTACGAACGATCTGAGCCAGTCAGTGATGTCAGCACTGTCAATGGTCATACAGACATTGTAGTAGGAACTACAATGGGAGACGTGAACTGGCAAGAATTTGGTGCTCAAGCAGAAGAGCAGGAAGAACAAGTTGTGGAAAATGAAGAAACTGACTGGCATGGAGCAGGTCTTGAATATAGTGAATGGAGAAATGGTGTTGGAGGCAATATGGATGCAAATCAGCAGGAGAGGACAGGCAATGAATGGTCCCAAGAGTTGTTGGCTAGTGAAGACAGAGAAGATGTGTATATGCAAGAAGTGCCTGAAGTGTGGCATGAGGATGGCAGCTTTCAGGAGGCTGTGCAAAGTTGGTTACAAGGACCTTCTGATCAGCAGGCTGTTCCAGTTGGAAGGGTTGATTCCTTGTATTTTCCGGAAGACGATAATGCCAACAGTACAGAACTCAGGGAACTCCTAAGCAGGTAGTAATTTAGTTACTGAATAGCAGTTGCTCATTTACCAAGTTATTTCATAAGATCAGATGTTCATGGATTTTTTTTTCTCATGTTGCAGGAGACGCGTCTCTAGTCTTCTTCATAGTGGTTTCCGCGAGAGTCTTGACCATTTGATACAATCATACGTGGAAAGGCAAAGTCGAGGTCCTGTTGATTGGGAGCTGCACGGAACATTGCCTATTCCATCAGGAGAACAAGATTTGGAGCAGCAGAGAAGGGACCAGACCGACGATGGTGGTGTTGCTGCTGGAAATTCTTCACTTGCTCTACCTTCAACGATGATGTTCCCTGTTCAATCTATCTGGGGCAATGATTCACATAATGATAATTGGCAACAGCATGACGTGCATCATCGCTTGGGAATTGTGGGTCCCTTATACACTCTAACTCGCCTCTTCAAACATTATATCTATTTTTTAATATGAGTAACTTTGGTAAATTTGATCCATCCTGTATGTGTAGATCTTTTGAGAGTAATTCTTTTAATTTAGCTTCAAATAGCTTTTCATTTTAGTTAAATACTTTTTAAATAAAAATAAACATGTCTAATGTAATGTCTTTGCTTTTGTCGTTGTTGAGAAATATCTGGAATTCGGGCTACCCTACATCTCCAACTTATTTTTAGTAGAGAAATTTTAAAACTCATGTCATTTTTATAAATATTGAACTATGTTGCTCATTTTGTGCAGGAGTGGGATATCATTAATGATCTGAGAATTGACATGGCTAGACTACAGCAGAGGATGAATAATATGCAAAGGATGCTAGAGGCCTGCATGGATATGCAGCTTGAGTTGCAACGCTGCATAAGACAAGAAGTTTCAGCAGCTCTGAATCGGTCTTCTAGTTCACCAGGTTTGTGTACTTTCACTTGATATTGTGATAAACTTATGATCTATTCCGTATGCTGAAGGTAGGGGATGGGTTTGGTTTAAGTGATCAACTCAAACTCCGACCGGACTCAATATTAATTAAATAGTGCACACCTGGATATTATGAGATAACAGTCACCGTATCAATGACAAAATAACAATAAAATTAACTCAGTTTTATGTGCAACTTCCTTGTAAATTAAGGCAGCATCAGCATAACTATTACCATAATGTGCTGTGCACATGTAATAGTGGACTACAAATTTGTTGTTGAAGCTAGATTTATACATGATAAACAATGATATGTTGTTGAGGGCCACATGGCCTCTTCTTACTCTTCTCGTTTCTTTTTCCAAGTTGACCAGAGTTACATTCTGTTGGTTGTTTTCATGCCATAAAATTTCCTCATTGAATTGACAGTTTGAAGCTCCTATCATTTGTTGTCTGTAGAGGTGTGTATGGATGGTTTTCCAGAGGATGGATCTAAATGGGATTACGTGAGGAAGGGGATCTGCTGTATGTGTTGTGACAGCAATATCGACTCTTTATTGTACAGGTATGCGATCCCAAGTTAATATCATCTTGTGACCTGCTTGGCTGCTTTCCACTTCCTTATTTTATTGCTTCTTTTTCCTCAGATGTGGACATATGTGTGCATGTTCAAAATGCGCGAATGGCTTGGTACAAAGTGGAGGGAAGTGTCCAATGTGTCTTGCACCAGTGGTTGAGGTGATCCGTGCTTATTCTATCTTGTAACTTTGATGAACAACAAAAAAGACAGAACAAAGCCTGCTTGACGTACAAGATATTGGATTCTGTTTCGTTTTTTTGCTCCTGTCCCCCACAGGTACCTTGATTTTCGTTTTCTTTAACCGGGTTCTTGCCATGTTTTTCAATACACATATTGAAAGTATGATTGTAAGTAACATTTGACATATTTGATGGATTTTCTGATCTGAATAAAGGTTTCCGAGTGAAAGAAAGTTTGTACTTTTTACTGTTCGAAAGAATTCTGTAAATATAGCAGAAATAATTTATAATGGATCCATCCACAAGAACTCGAAATTTGGTATAATATGAGCCAAGGATTGAGACGATGTACCAGGATTGAATTATTATTATTTCACGTTTATGTAACATCAGTTTATAACTTGTTGGATGCTCGAGTAACTTCTGCTTCTCCTGGAATCTGGAGTCGGGACCGTTGATCCCGACGCTGACTCACTCATAATCCTACTAATTTCATCACTCTCGTTCTTTCGAGAACCCTCCACGTCAGACAATAGGGTCCCGCGGCAAACCGGACACGTAACTTGCGAGGATAGCCACGTGTCAATGCATTCCTGGTGGAACACGTGCTTGCAGTGAGGTATGAGCTTAACGGTCTCTTGCTCCTCAAACTCAGCTAGACAAATTGCGCAATCAATCTGGCACGAGCCATTGTAAGCAAACACCGGCAAAGATCCTACGACCAACGGGTCGAGTCCTTTGCTTGAGCTGGAATGATCGGACGAGCCATGGCGGCGATTTGGAGTGTCATCGTCGGAAAAATGACGGACGTAAATGGAGAAGGCCATTAAGAAGAGGGCGGAGACGAGAACAATGAAGGTGAGAGCCATGGAGGAGTCAAAAGGCGTGTTAGGTTTCTTGACGAGCGTCGGCGACGAAGAGGGTATGTTGGCAATGGCGGGTACTGTTTGTGGAAGTAACGGAGGGTAGTTGATCGTGAACGCCGGCACCGAAACAGTACTGTGCGGTTCCTCATCGTACAGTAGCTGCAGCTTGCGATTGAGGTTCTGGACTTCCATATTTCAGACTTGGGACTTGGGAGTAGTAGCAAGCTTAGATTGAAACAAAAGAGTTCTGGGAAGCTAGATAAAGGCATTGAGATGGTGTGTATAATTATAAATATAATATGAGCACAAAACTAGAGTGGAGTGGAGGGCGCAAGATTAGTGGATAAGAAGGGCGGTCATATCACGACCAAGGTCCACTTTCTTATTTTTTATATATTTATATTTTTGTGACTGTTCACAATCACATATGCTCAATGCTCTGCTCTGCTACAGTATAATATCGACAGATGCATACACATGCACATTCTGTGTTCGACAAGCAACGCAGTTGAAGAAATGCAATTAACATGATACTGATATAATATTTACATACTAAATACAAGAACAAGTAATTAAGCAAACACGGGCGTGCATATTTTAGTTACTATTAAGAAGTTAAAATTATGGGCGTGCTGTGTAGGAGATGTAGTTAGTGACAGCCTTTGCTCCTTCAGCAACCGCATGCTTCCCAAGCTCTCCGGGAAGAACCAGCCTGACCGCTCCCTGAATCTCCCTCGACGTCAGCGTCTTCCTCGCCGTGTACATGGAGAGCTTGGCCGCCTCTCCGGCCAGCCTCTCGAACATGTCGTTCATGAAGGCGTTGAGCACCGCCATCGCCTGCGACGACACCCCCAGTTCCGGGTGCACCTGCTTCAACACCTTGTACACGTACCTCCTGTACCCTTCACCACCTTCCTTGTTCCTCCTTGTTCCTCTCTGTTTCTTCTTCTCGCTCTTTTTTGGAGCTCCACTGTCTTTCTCTTGTTTCTTCGGAGTAGAATCTGCCGCGACGGTATGCGATTTGTCGTGATCTACTTTTATGTTCTTCTTGACCACTGGCTCTGCTTCTTCTTCGGATTGATCTGTTGTTATTGATTCTTCTTTGTCTTCCACTTGAATTGTCTTCTTGATGGTTGGCTCTGGCTCTTCGTGATGGTCGGTTGTTTTTTCATCGGTGTCTCGGACCACAGCCACTTGAACGGTTTGTTTCACGACTTTCTTGGTCGTCCTCTTCACCACCATTTTCTTCCTTGGAGCCATTTTTGCGAATTTGCTTTGCTCTGCTATTTTTTTTACCTTCTGAAAAGGACTTGAAATTATTCGGTCACCGACGAGGGTAAAAGGTTATTATTAGATTAGTTATAGATTCGTCGGAGGTTGCCAGAAGCTGACAAGTGGTTGACAGGTGTAAGCTGCTAGTGAATGGAACTTGCCACGTGTGGAGTTACTTGGGCTGGGGTAAAAAGGTAAAATGGTAAGAGCTTTCTGGATTTTTATTTTACTGTGTGTCCTATCCTATGTATTTTACAGTTCTGAAATTTCTAGGATGCTCACTGTGTCAAAGGAAATGAAAATGATTTTATTTTTTTATTTTTATCTTTAATGTTTATGGTTTGTGGAAGTTGAATGATTTCAATTGGGTACAAAATTATGGGTCGTTGTCTTTGGCCTTTTGCAGTTTAAGTATTTTTATTTTTTTTTGGACAATAAAAAGGATCCTATAGCACTGTCGGAATATTATAACTTAGAATAAAGATAGTACGATTTGATATGTGATATTGGAAATTGAAAATAGTTTGGTTGAGGATTTGGTGCATAAAGGAGTAGGATTAGCACGTGCACACACATTTGATATTGTTATTTTTTTACCGTTAATAAAAGTCAAAATACTTCATCGGCGTGTGTGTACATAGACATGTAATGTAACGCATTACCTGCCGTCTATCAGACCATCACCATCTGAGAAAATTCAAGGGCTTTATTAGACTTTTGTTCACACTCCTTGCATATTCCTATTTTCAATCATTTTGGTATTGAGTATCCAGTAAAAAAATGGGTTTGGTCGACAAAGGTTTTGAGTGACCAAGGCCGGTTGGGCCAATCGGTTTTGGTGCTTTAGATATATTTTAAAATTTCGAGTTTGAGTCTCTCTGTTAGCGGTATGGGGTGAGTTTTATGAGTTAAAAGTGGAGAGCAACCCCTGCTGTGTAGCTCAACTTAAAAAAAAAAAGTTTTGAGTGAGATTTTTTTCTTCTTTAATTTTACATAATCTCATCCTATTATTTTACAAATGCATGCGATTTTTCTTTTGAGTTCCTTTTTATCCGGTTATCTTCGTCTTACTGCCAAAATTTGCATGGTTAAAGTGGTAAACTGCAAGGTTCATCAACCATATGTATGGAAATATAGTAATACACTTAATTATAAATAGTTTGTTTTAAACTAAAACACCAATGAAGCTCTAATGTCTCGTGAAAAACATGTATGTAGTAGTAGATATATCATTTCGCTTTAAAAATTTATTAGACAGGAAAATTTAATATAAGAACATCTTCTTATTAAATCCAAGCAAAAAAATTTATAACTAGAAAACATTGTTTTCTCCATGTAGAAATGTTTTTCTTGCATATGTAACTAGTCAATTTTAATTCAATTTTTTTTTCTCTTCCATAATGTGATTTGCACCCGTTGTTATAAATATCATAACCTAAACTTGTAAAAAAAAGATTAGAAAGACGGAAGAACATCAAAATGAAAGTATCAGAACTTCCACTATAAATTTATTAATGGATCTTTCTTAAAATTTATCCCCTCAAGATTTTATTTTTTGTTCAGAACTCTCACTACCAAGTTCCTTAAAAATTGCATCCTCCCTCAAAGGACGATCCTTAACCAATTCGATAACCGCCAGATCAGATATTCGTCCAACCGTTATCAATATGTGTATTGTCCAACCTTATTAAAACAAACAAAAAAATTCATATACGTCCTGACAGAGAAAAACATAAATATACAGACAACATATAAGGAAAACTCCAGGCTAAAAAAAAAAAAAAAAACTAGTGGGAAACAATTGGTTAATTACTCACATACACATATGATTGTGTGATTGCAATTTATTTAAATGAAATCATATATATGAAAGTAGATCACTGAAAATTAACATGATCTATATATTATTTACTAGTGACAATATTAAATATACATTAATAGTGTAAAATTTGGAAGAAACTTTGTAAAGAAGCTGAATATAGTCCTAGTATTATTAGCATGAAAACTAGGTTTCATTCATATTCATAAACTCACTCACTCACTCACTCCTGCATCTCTTCTTGCCAGCACGATGAGTCGATGACGATGACGATGGCTCATCAATATCAAATCCTACCGATCGGAAAAACGCCTCCACCTCTTCTCGACCTGTCGTTTCAAAGAATTGTGACTCGTGAAACTTTGTCTTGTGCAAAGAAACTCGCGGTCGTTTTCTCTTCGGCGAAGGCGGGCAGCTTCGAATCGCCGGTATCTTGTGATCTTGAGAAGTTGGCGTTTGACAATCTTTGTAGTCGTCGTTTGATATGATCTGCTCACCACCGCCTTTGCTTATTTCTTCATCGCAACTTTTGTGTGTAGATAATATAGGAATTGGTGGTGTTTGAATTTCTAAAAGATCCTCTTGCATGTTTGGTTCTACGGGAAGATCTTTAGACATGGAGATGGAGATAGGTGAAGACTCGTAGATTATTGAGGAAGATAATGTTTTCTTGGAGAAGTTTTATGGGTTGGGAAGAGAAAGAAACGTATGTTGTAAGCTGCAAGAGAGAGAAAATGAGGGTTTTGTAGTCTTTTTGTCTTGTGAAAATTACGTATACACCTTCATTTCTTGTATCCTTCCTTTCACTGTAACAATTTGTTCAACAACAAATACTTACTGCTTGTTTGTTAACTATACTTTGAATTTAAAGTAGCTCGAAGTAGTTTGAAGAATTTTTTTGTAGAATGAGTTTAAAAGAAATTGATAAAAAAAAAATTATGTTTGATAAAGAATAACTAAAGGAAGTGAAATTCAAATCGATTTGAGTGAAACCACGTTGACCATAATTATTCTTAGTTCTAATCAACAATATTCAACTAGGTAGATCGAGTTAAACTAAAATCAGGTTGGTTATATATATATATATATAGCTATTATTATTAGCGTACCAATCTACAATGTTTCAACTAGTTAGATAGATCTAAACTAAAATCAAGTCAACCAATTTTCTCTCTCAATTTTTTAGAGATTCTTCTGAGTTGTTGGATCTCCAATTTCCCACCTCTTGCAGAGATAAACTACATTAAAGAGTCTTGTAAGATTTTCTCCTTAAAGTCACATATTTTATTATATATATATATATATTAAAATAGTGCTAATTTACCCTAGTTAGTGTTACCAAATGAGCTCTTAGTACTTTCTTCTTCTTTCTTGATTAAGGGTAAGCACACAAACCTCACTTTGCTCTCATCATTCCATCAACCTAGCATCACCTAATTATTTGGAGCAGTTGATTTACAAGACAATAAGGACAAGGTATTAATTAAATGAGTGATCTACTATTTGAAGTAACATGGCTATTTACAAGATAAACATGCTACCATCAACCACAAATTAAATAACCCATCTGTACCCTCTATGATAATCATCAACTACTTATGCATTTGAAATGACGTACGTACCACATCATAAAAATGTACCAATTGTGTCACTCACAAGTCAACTAATTTATTTTAGTTTTCCTTTTAAAAAAACCTGGCTTGCTGCATATGATTTCCAGTTTGCTGAAGCAGAAATAGGTGGTGATTAATTAGCAACTGATCGATGTTAATTAATTAGTAAGTAGTGAGCTTAACCTGCTTCCTGAGAATCCCATGCAGATATGTTGAAGAATAAAGATTATCTTGTTGCTTCAGTCACCAACTCTTTTGAGTTGCGTACAAACATGGACATAGAGATTAGAGGCCGCATTGGATACCATCTTTGGACGTGCGTTTTTATAATTTCATATTTCAAAACAAACCCTGGCTAGTAGTTCGTAGTACTCCCACTGAACCCGCTGACTCTTAGAGTAAATTAATTCACTGACCAAACTTCGAATTACTTATTGCAGCAGGCAATTGCAAATTTAGTAATTTAATTTGTTGCTTTCACAATTTGTTATTACTTACTTGCCATTACTTTTACATGCATGCTACTCAAGAAAATAAGAGCATAAATTTTTCATACGAAGACACCACACGTCATGGATAACGCGACACACAATATCATATATTATCTGTGTAAAAAAATAAGTGTGTTGTTTCAACTATATTTTTCTCCAAGAATCAAAGTTGTTTACATTTTAAGTAGTTAATTATCATAGTGTTATTGTAATAAGTAGTTGATATTATTTAAGTTTGTTACAAACTTTATTTTTCCCAGAATTGAAAAAAAAAACCACTTATCTTTAAACATATAGACTACATTTTTTCAACTTGACACGTCAGCGCCACATGTGTAGCAGAATTGTTATTTAATTTCTTAAAAGAAACTTGTAGGCTGTAGCTCTAAAACACGTTATTCTGACCATGTCAAACTAACGGAAGAAACTAAATATTAAAATGGATCAAATACATAAATAACTTGTTTAAAATACATTCTCTCAAAATTACCTATTGAGCTCCAAACCTTACTATGTAGTATTTGTACAAATAGGTAGTGCAGCATGAATGGGCAGCTTCCTATTATTACGTATACTATATATCACATTTTTGTTGATTGTCTTCATCTTTAGATGCCTACCTCGAGGCTCCCCCGAATTTAAGTCCCTTGGCCTCATCTGCTGCATCCTCTCATCACAATTCTTTTTTCTCACTCTCATTTTTTTAACCATATACATCAATTTATATATTTTTAGGTTTCTTGGACACACGTCCTTCACAACCGACAAACAACATATATACACAAATTAAGTGTCTGGGGCCTACTCAGTACTCACTATGGTCTTTGACATCTCTCGATCACTTGGTCATTTTGTTGCCATGCTAATCATTTTTATATTTATAGGAAAAGATGATGTGAGACACACAGTTATTTAGAGTAATTGAGTGTAAAAGACAATGAGAGAGGTAAATTATTCAGCCATGAGTCTTTTCAAAATTTTACTGTTGCAATAGCTAGAACCAATTTTTCAATAAGTTACAGAATGACTGAACAAGTAGTGAAATGAGGGTCTACAAACACGTCCACAAGTGGACAAATCAAAGGAATTTTTTTATTGCGATTTGACAATTTGGATTCGAATTTGCGGATACTAGACTCGACTATTGTCCGAACCGACTAACTTTCGGGTCAGATCGGATGAATCCACACAATTTAACACATTTTGTGCATAAAACTGAAATTTGGCCAAAATCCAACGTGAAGTACTTTTAGTTCGGATTAGAGTTTAACAACCTGACCCAAAACTCGATTTGTCAGCCCTAACTGTGAGAGGGGAGAGAACCATACATTCGAATTACAAATATACTTACTACATAAGACACGCTTTCAAAGATACTCAATTTCACCAGCACACCCCCACCACCACATTTGCTAGAAGGCTTATGTTGCTCACGGTTAAGTTTTGAATGCTTACATCACCTTCCAATTTGTTTCGGTCAACCAATGACCGCGAAATGTGCAAAAAAAAAAGAAAAAAAGCTTTTTGATGATGAACCTCTCTAAAGGAAATCCCTCTTAGTGCTTTCAAATTTAGCAATTACACCTTTCAGAACTTTAAAGAAAGACATATCATAGACAAACAGGCTAGATAGCACATATTTAACTAGTGTAACTCGACTGTCAAAAGAAAAAGATGTAAATTGTCAACTAAAATGATGTTGCGATAATGAGAAAAGTTGTCGCGACGTTTTTGAAATCTTGAATGTTGGAATAGAAAGAACAACAAAACATTGGCAGGAATGACCTACAGTCATGGGTCCAAAACATGCCCGTGTGGACCTTCATGCACATGACAATACTGCAATGTTGTAAGAGACACCACGACTGTGAGGAATGCGCTCGTTGTAGCAACAGAGCTAAAAAGATACAAAGGATGACAAGTTTTATCTCCATGTGTCAAATTCATGCCACAACCATGGCTCAAGTGGCATCTCTCATGCCTTTTTTACCGACCACGTGGCACTTGTAGTATCTTTTCATCAACTAATTAGAATTGATTTTAGACATTGGTGTTTTCAGATGCAAAGCAGTCTACACATCTCGTTCTTATCCCTATCAAGCTGTCAACCAAACCACAACGTCAAGCGACTTATATCTCGACACCTCCTCTCAGCTTGATCATCTGATCCTATGAAACACTTGAGTGATACGCCCAACAGTTATGCACTCGGCGACACTTCAAAATAAGGTAGACCCAATGGATAACCTTCCAAACTATGCATTGCAACTTTTCCTTGGAACTTCATCCAAGAACCTTGCATGAATGACATTGTTTCTACATTAGCATGACATCATCGTTGTTTCATTATGACATAATCATGACCTGCAGAACATATATCTATGTGATTGACTTTGACATCACGCTCAATCAATCGCGCAACAACACATTTCCCTTTCACATATTATATGAGTATAAATATCTCGTTCGTCTGAGAGTAAGATTTTATTTTATCTAGTTAATTTTCTTTAATTAATTTGAATGAGGGTTACTTGTATATGTGTCTATATATATATATATCTTAAGAAAATGATGTCAAAGTCAGGAAAATAAATGCTCATTGACTTGTGAAGAAATGACAGTGTTATTTTATGAATGCAAACCTAATTACCTAACTAAGTTGTAAGCTGCGTATACCTAATACCAAAGTAAGATGAGAAGTTGATTGAGTATTTGAGGAAAATGTTAATTGGATAAACCTTTAGTGCATGTTTGGTAAGTTTGTACACATTTAATATGTATGTAGAAGTTTAGGATGTCAGTAAGAGTATAAAATGCGCTGATTTTTAAGGGCTCATCTAACATGATCTAAATTATTTTTAATATAAGATACGATTCGGTTTAAAAATTGATAAGATCCAAAAAAAAATTAAATTGAATTTTTAGTATTCACAAATTTAAATCTATATTATCAGCTCAAGTTCTAGGTACACCCTCGTATAACTCCCAAAAAATCTAATTCGTAGTGGTTAAATATGGAGTAGTTTTTATATGTTTAACTGCATTGTATTTGTATATATAGAATCTAATAAAAGGTAGTAGAATAGACCACACACACATCAAATGAGTCATAGCCTCAGCCTGCCACAATCTACCATAACTACTACTTTTGTTCATTTTTCTTTTCTGGCGTTGAATCCAAAGAGTCTGTTATGATTTTTAGGAAATATGTTTTTCAATTATTTAGTCATTACTGGGATTTTTGGTATAAAACATGACATCACCATGAATCCAACACAACTAGTAGTATGAACTAACCAAAAATAATTTTTCAAATAAAAGGAATTAACGTTTCTTTATGTGGTACGGTTTCGTGTACCAACTTTGAGTGTTTATAAAATAATTATGAAAATAAAAAGTGGTTTATTCAATTAATAATATTGAAAATGTTAATAATTATTTTTTAAACTCAAAAACTCAATTGGTAGGAAGTGTATTTGCATCACTTTAAACTTAATTCACATAAATAATAATATTATTCTTTATTTAAACCAATTTCTTATGAAAATAAAAAGTGGTTTATTCAATTAATAATATTGAAAATGTTAATACTTATTTTTAAGACAAGCCAAGCTGAACCAGACAAGACTTTACGTCAAACTTGTATCAAAGTATTTGTCTAAATTGATTTATCAACCAATAATAAATTATGAATCTCAATTACTAACCATTAAAATTTTTTTTTTATTTTTAGTAAATTATTTATACATGAATTGTCAATAATATCATTTAAATTAATAAGTTAATATCTCATCGTAAAGATACAAGATTCAATATATCACATTTACTAGCTCCTCCTTAATTACTTTAAAAGAGAAACAAGAAACATAGACGGGAATAATTAGTTAAAATTAATTGTTCTTTATTGTACTGGATATTTGTCAAAAATTTATTTAAAAAAAATAGCTATAAAAAATTTTTGTTAAGAAAGCAATACATATGAATTGTGAGAACAGAACTTATGGGCATACCCGATTGTTTAATAGAAAAAAAAAAACCACTTGCAACCTACAGTTTTTGACTTGCAGCTGTATCTTTCTTGGCTTCTTGCTCTGTGTATTGCCGTTATTTCAATTGGAGTTCAATTTCTTTTCCCTTATTCAATGCCTCATTTATTAGTACTTTCTTTTACAACTAAAACAATTAATTTAAAAAAGAAGAAGAAGAAAGAAACATCGGAATTGGGGATATTGAAACGAGCCCATTGAATTACATGGCCCAGCCCATTACCAGCACCATTAAGGCATTAACACATATCTAAGTCAATTAAGACGATAAATGCACTAGTTGAAAAATGAAAATAAAAATAAATTAAATGTATGTTTTTCTTCTCCCATAGGTGTCCCCTCCCTGCAATTTCAGATTAATTGCTCCACAGATTGTTAGGTAAAATCCTCAATTTTTATATTCAAGCCGTAATGTAACAATGTCGATAACAAATAGTAGAAGCGAAGATCTAGCTAGTGCGTAATTAATACAAATAAATGTCAACTTATTAAGCTGAAATTGGGATGTGAAATCAAAATAACATCCTTTATACGAGTTTACAGAACACATTCCCCAGAATGGAATAACTATCTCCTAACATGACAGGAATATTGGTATTTTCAAGAAGGAAGTTTCCGAATGTGGAAATCCAGATAATGAAATTTTACACGTGCAATAATGAGAATTTAGATAGTAAAAAAAAGAACAAAATGAGCTGTAGTTTCTTTATACAAAAGCCATGGAGAATATGTGTACAGGTAAACAATTTACACCTTCCAGTGTATATATATTTTCTGAGAGATGATCAATGCAGCATTATTGCACCAAAAAGTCAGCCCAATCCACAAGTAACCTACACCTAACCCCTTATATTTTTTTTCTTAAAAACATAAATTAATTAAAATGATGAAAGGCCCTTGTTTAATTAATTAGGACACTAACCCCATGTGGTCTCTTGTGACTCATGAGCTGTCAATACAATGCTTCCACGAAATTGAGGCTCGTTAGCGTTAGGACGACCCCAATGGTGCCCTATGCGGTATCCCCTTCCTCCGCCGAGAATTCGACTGCACTCTCGCCGGAGCTCCGCCGCCACTGCCGGCGCTCGCGCTTTCTTGTTCTGGTTCTTGAATCTGTTCCTCATTTTTTCCGTTCGGCACGAATGTGGCGTCTCCGTTTTTCTTTATACCCGCCAACTACATTGAACAAAGCAATTGTTTGATTCTATACCAAATTGAGAAATTTCATTGAACATAATTGCCAATTTTGCAATGCCGTAACAACCGAGGCTCGAACCTGAGCCGCATTGAAAATGGGAATGAAAGTGACAGACCTTGCAGCCCAATGAGCAGAAGCGGAAGGGGTCGAGGAGGCTCCGGCTGCAAATCTCGCAGAGATGAGAGACTCCTTTGCCGGAGCTCTTGGGCTGAGGTCTCTCGTTCAGGAACATCACTCTCGCGCTGTTAATCACATACGTCTGAACTCCGGCGATGTCCAGAAACTTCTGAATCTCGGCCACCCGCACCACGTCGTGGTACGACGACCGCCTGATCTGCAAGCAAAACCACCACCACCACATTTCAGATTCTGTTTTCGATTTTTTCAAAATTTGTAATGAAGGCGCGCACCTGAATTACGAGATGGTCCTTGTGTCGCGACGAGCGGCAGTAGTAGCAGAATGCGTCGGTCCGGCAATCGAGACAGAACATGTTGCATTCGCTCCGCGGCGCGTCGCGGTGCGTGGCGCAGGTGGAGAAGAAATCGGTGGAGAGGAGCGATTCGAGCCACGGCGGCACCAACATTGCGGCGGCGGCGGATTTGGAATCGGAATCTGAGACGGCGGTTATCGATGGCGGAGCAGTAATGGCTGCGAGGGAGAGAGGAGAGGGAGAGAGGGGGCTCCGAAAAGAACCTGAAAATGCAACATAAGATTCATCAACGCAACAAGGAATCAAGTAGAGGACAAGCAGAAGTTAAAATAAAGCGAAGTGGGTTTTGACGGTTCGGATCGGAGGGTGGTGGGTAAAATGGGTTTCGGATCGTTGGATCTCGGAGGCTAAGGGGCTGTTTGGGAGTTGGTTCTTGGCGTCGCGTCTTTTGGAGAGGCGCAAGGTCAAAGCCTCCGTAATTGGGTTTCATTTGGGCGGGGAAGCCTACAATCAAAAGTGAAACCACACAAACTAGGTTCACCCCCACTCGTGTTGCACGTGATCTGCACGTGCGAGTTCGATGTTCCACGTGTCGGAAGATCAACGGCTCTGATTATGAGATCGGCTGTCCAGGTAGTTTTCCTTGCACTTAATCAATCTTATGACCATTTTTTTCCAATGTCATTGTAACCATATTTTCTCGACAAGTCTTGAACAAACTAATATTCAAACATCTTATAAACAATTATACATATTTTGACTTGGACTAATTTGAGTACTACTTAATACAATATGTCTATATGTTTAAAATATTAAACAAAACTGTTAGTACAAGTCGTCGTGTCAACTAATAAAACATGATACGTCAATTATTTTATTGATGATTTAGTCGAACTACAATAAATTTTATGTAAAATATGTCTTCTAAACTTGACGTTCCACGCCAGCGAGTGGGAGAGTATTAATGTCATATATGTCAGGTTGCTATTTGTTGAAACTTATTTTTAAAATTCAAAATACGCCACTTCACTTTGTACATAGATTAGGACATTTAACTTTGTTCATACAATATAACCAAAAAAATCTAGTTTTTTAGTTTTAAATAAAAATGTTACTCCTTTTATCTCAATATAATTCAATTATTATACAATAAAAATGTTCATTAAAAAAAAAAGTATCAACTTGCGGCATAAAAAAAAATATCAACTTTTGCAAATAAATTGTCCTAAAATGAGTATTTTTTTGTCTTAATTTATTATCTAGTCATGCATGAGTTTAAAAATATTAAAAATTTATTTATTTTTAATATTTATAAGAATAGAGAAATGAAAGTTTATTTCTTGATGAAAATAAATATAAATGAATTCAAATGTTTCATATATAACACCAGGTCTGATTTATTAGTACAATTGAACATTTGGTGTTTTTAATGTGACATATTTTAATATTTAACGCATCATTTAATACATTTTTACACGAGTAGAATTACGATTTTTAAAAAAATTTAGTTATGATGACTAATTTTATCATAATAGAGAAATAAAATAAAAATAAAACTAATAGATAACAAATTATTTTATTAAGAATAATAAATATTAAATTCTAATATTTATACAAATAGAAAATGAAGATATATTTCTTGATAGGAGTAATGAAAGTAGATGAAAGATTAAGTAATGATGTAGTGAACATGCTTTGCTTGGTCTACTAATGCAAACGATCCCTTTATGTGTGAAACAAGAAGCCTAAAGTTAGGGGACAACACCCTTTGTGATTTGACATGTTATAATCTTTTACTTAAATTCATAATCATGCTATTAGGATTGCCTAATTTTAGTTCCACATATTAAGAAGTGAAACATTTTTCTCCAACAACTCTAAATCTTTCATCAAATCCTCCTAATATTTAACCAATTATGTGTAATTTTTGAAGAGTTTCCAAATGAAAAAATAGAGTTAAATGACCACAACAGCAAAGCAATAACATGTCTATAAGGAAAAGAAGGAGATGATACATTCTCTCTTAAAATTATAAAATTCACACATTTTAATTGCTTGCTTGCCGTACAAATTTACCTAATTGTAAATGAAGACAAATATTATTAAAATCCTCTTAAATTACTCATCTCTTTGAGAATGAATCAATAATTAAAGCTATTTAAACTTTTTAGGACACACCTTCTTATTTTGTCCTACCTTGTAATATTTAAGTTCATGTTGGTGCAGGGTTTGCAAGGAGGCCAACCAGTGACGAATTTTCTTGTCAAATTTTGTTTCTCAATATCAATTGTTGGTTCTTTTATTAGACATTCGTATGTAGATGTAGGATGTCTTTTATTAGATAACAATAATTACGTGATACATTTAATTGAGTCTTGAATCCTTCTATGAGTTTTCGCAATGAAAAAATATAGGTTAACATAATGTTATTATTGGGGAAATAGTAATCATAATGAGAGAGAAATAGAATGATAGTATTAGCCATTTTCATAACTAAATAAAATGAGTAAAATGAGTATAAATTGACTGACATAATTATTATATCAGTTGTAACATAGGTATATTTTACAATTATTATAAAAAGAGTAAAATGGGGCCAAAATTAGGCTCTGAAGCCCACAATAGATATTAACACCTAAGCCCACAACAGAAATTAGGCTCTGAAGCCCATCATTCCGCAGTCTACAAAGAGTGGAAGTAATGAACAATATTTTGGGCCATGTTTGCATGAACCACACCTATAAACTGTTTAAAATTTGTTCTTCGAAAAAGCTACTCCGTTTTAAAATAAATGTTCTTGAATTTTTTTCTAAAATAAATGTATTGTTTCTTTTATTAAGTTAGTTATGTATGAATTATTCATAATTTCTATCTAAAAAGTTAGTTAGTAGTTGAAGTAGTTAGAATACATTTCCATAAGGATAAAAAATTAAATATACAACACTAACTAAACTTCTACTTATTTCATTTTTCAAAATAAGAATGATGACACTAATTTTGTAACGGATGAAGTACTAAATGTTGAAAATTAATACTACATGGAAAAATGGGTCGTACCATTACCGGTAGAGGTGACAATTCATATTATGAGTTCGGATAGGATCAAGGTTTTCATATTAGAATGAATAAAATTTGAATTTTTAAGGTAAAATGAGTAGACTTATTCAATCACATCTAATTAGGTCGAAAATATCGAAAATTGATATGATCAAATTTTTGTGGATCAAACTTCATACGCAAACGAATTTGAGTTCAAAGTGTTAGTTCTGATTACATGAATGTAAGTGGAGAACTGATGAGGACAAAGAAAGGACTAAACAAACGTATTAACAAAAATGTATTGCATGCCATGAGTGACAAATTTTAAAGCTAAAACAGGAAATTGGCTTTGTAGTAATTATTATCTTGTCGACAGGTCAATGTTTTTATTTATTAAATCTCTTGCACCCAACTCTACATACTACAAATATATATTTTTCGAATATAATTAAAATGATGGAAAAAAAGGCTTCGCTTATTAGTTTTTATTTTTGTATTTTTCAAGAAAAAAGAGATATAAGGTGCAAAAAGTTAAAGAGAGTTAGCTGTAAGTGGCACCATTGTTGACCATTTTAAATATCAATAATGATTAAATGAACCCCACATTTAATTGTTTGAAAATATGCTAATTAATAACGTGCGCTGGCAAGAAAATGATGGGATATATTCTCATCCTCACATGGCTTCAATTTATTAATTCTTCTTTTTATTTTGTGTTTGTAAATCTTTGTAAACAAATGGCTTGAAAGTTGAAAATGGCACTCAACATCAAACTTTACATATATATTCGGTCTCCATATATATAAATGGATAAAAAGAAGTTTACGTCAAGCTTGCCTCTACTCCACTTCGCATATATGCTAATAGAATTGACAATCCACTATCAAACCAATTTATTTTTGGTTTCTATTAGGTGTAGAGTAAAATTGACCACCCAAACATTATCATAAAGAACTCAATCAAATTGACTCTTTTGTTTGATCCATAGTTGGAATCTTTTTACTACATATTTGAAAATTCTGATTCATGCTTATATGATGATAGAGTATCTTGTCTATTTATTAGACAAGTAATAGATCTCAAGTCATTTTCAATGAAGATGAATTAAGGCACATAAGAGCTTGTTTTGGAACTCAAGTTTTCAAAGGAAGATGGAGTTGAAGGAGATAAAATAAGTGTTGAATTGGTGTTGGCTAACTCTGAATCTTCTTGAACAATAGGATGTGACACAACAATTGGATCATCAACATAGTTCAACGGTGGTTGGTGGAAAGATGATTGCGAAGACCCGTGTATTTCTGAACCCTGGGCAAAGGGAAATGTGTCTTCCCAAAACTGAACGTCCCGCGAAGTATAAATGATCTTTGCTTCAAGGTCATAAACTCTATAACCCTTCAGTCCATGAGGGTACCCAACAAAGATGCCCGGACTGGATCGAGGGGCAAACTTGTCATGCGTTTGCTTGTGTGCATAGCATAAGCATCCGAAGCAACGTAGATGGTCATAAGTGGGCTTCTTTCCAAGTAATTGTTCGAATGGTGTTTTGTTTTTAAGCACAGAAAGCGAGTCCTATTGATTAGATAAGCAGCTATGAGGACACATTCCCCCCAAAATTGAATGGGTAAACTCGCTTGGAATCGAAGTGCACGCGCCACTTCCAATAAATGTATATTCTTCCGTTCAACTACTCCGTTCTGTTGTGGAGTTCCTGTGCAACTCGTTTGTCGCTCCATCCCATTTGTTGAATAGTACTCCAATAATGTTAAATTTCATAAATGGGCTACATACAATGGTTTGGGCTTCACATACTAAAAGGTCAACCTTATTAGTAGGGTTTCACTTGCACCATTATATGTAGCCACTTAACTTTATATTTATTCGATGTGGGATACATCACCAATTCAACAAGGTTAAAGGAACTTTTGATTTCACTAATTTCTGAATGGTTGTTTGGGAGTTTGAAAATGTATTTTAAATTGTAAATTTTTGGTAAAATATTTTTAAAATACATTTTTAAAGTTGTAAATGATCAAACTAACCTTGAATAATAACATATATCCATAAATGATAATATTAATATTTTAATAAAATATAATTGTTATGAGCCAAAGATACACTAAGTCTGACCATCAACTGAGTCCAAATACGTTTATAAAAAAATTGAGCGCAACAAGCCCAAACAAATGCAACCCAATGAACACATATAAGTCAACCTACTTAACTCTAGGTCAACCAACATATCGAAACTGACTTACAACACTAGAGGTCGACCTGCAATGTGGGGTCGACCCTCTATGCTACTCACACAGAACTTCATTGGTCGACCTCTAATGTGCAATGGAGGTCGACCTATTTTACTGGGTCAACCAAAACAACTTACAGATTTTGTAAAAACAGGTATTAAATTCATATTTCAAACAATATAAAATCATCAAACATACAATTACATCATCAACACATCTACAAAACAACAACAAAACAAATTAAAATCTAAAAACATATGCTTACCTCAAAGGAAATGTTTTCATATATTTGTTTAACATCATGAAAAGAGAGTGATATTATTTTTGTTGAAAATTTCAGTTCAAATAGAGTTTCTTCAATTCTAATTGGTGATTTTTAAATGTAACTTCATTTATGTACATGAATGCTTCAAGAAAACATAAGATGCATCTATGCTCCAACAAGATAAATACAGTTTAGGGCAAATGAAGAATTGTTTTGTCTCTCTTCCTTTTCTCTCAAATGGAGGCATATTGCCTCCTTCCCAAAAGAAAATGCAGAGCTCCTGTGGAAGGAGCTACAGTGTATAATGAGCTTTTCAAAGAAAAAAAGCCGAACAAAAAGGTCTTGTAGAAGGAAGCTCAATTCTAGTTGTCAAACCCAAAAGGAGCTAAAGTGTTACTCCTGAACAAGCCCTAAGTAGCATGGTTTTTTGGTGTCACTTTTGGTAAGATAAAATATTCAAAAAGTTACGTGCATATGATTATAACCTTATGGAATATTATTCAATTGGGCAAAAGCGTTCTAATCAAGTAGTTAAACGATCATTGATGATGAAAATTAAAGTTAGAGAACGTATGATTTGTGACTCATTTGATAACGCAGATTGAATTTGTAGGAAGAACTCTCGAGGTTGGTTAACACTAAAAGCAATTTGCGTTATCAACTGAATCACAACTCATGGGTTCTCCAACTTCAATTTCTATCATCAATGATCATTTAACTACTTGATTTGAACGCTTTTGATAATTATTCCTACAAATTCAATCTGCATTGATAACGTAAATTCTCGGTTGTTAACGTTTTTGTAAGCTATGAGTTGTGACTCAGTAGAATTCTCGAGGTTGGTTGATAACATCCCTTTCCACAAGTAGTGCAGTGCAGAGAGATTAAATAAAGACTATCCTAATATTCCCAGCACTGCACACGCAATCTCTTCCACCTTCTCCGCTTTCAATCATTTCTATCAAACTCTACCTTTTCTTTGTGTTTTTTCACTCCAAACATCTATTTGTAAATTAAATATTACCTCCAACAATCAACTTGATCAAAAGCTTCGCATTTTTCTTCCAGTGAAAAATCAAGATAGCACCTTTTGATAATAAAGCAGAGACAAAAAAACAAGCTTGGCCTCCATATGCTCTGTATATAAAATCTCCTTTACTGTGTCAGTTTGTATATTCAATCCCTCAACACTCAATTGGGTATCTGTTTGTCCACACTTTTTTCTGGATGGAAAAAACACTGCTTCTTCTCTTTTACTCTCTTCTGCTAATCGCTCCTCTGATCCATGGAAGAGCCACAACCGCAGTTCTGCGGAACAGAGATGGATCAGAAGAATGGGGCTATGTCCAAGTCAGACCCAGTAAGAAACCATTTTTTAATTAATTGTTCTTTTTCAGCTCAAGAAACTCTGTTTCTTGAATTTGTTTATGTTTTAAATGATTGGATAATTGTGGGTTTCAGAGGCACACATGTTCTGGTGGCTCTACAGAAGTCCATACAGAGTTGAAGATCCAGCCAAGCCATGGCCTATCATTCTCTGGTTGCAGGGAGGACCTGTAAGCATTTTAAAAATGAGAAAATAAATAAATAAATTGATATTGATATTGTGTTTATTGAAGTTTTTGATGATGAAACAGGGTGCTTCTGGGGTTGGTCTGGGCAATTTCGAAGAGATCGGTCCACTGGACACTTTCTTGAAGCCTCGGAACTCGACATGGCTGCAAAAAGCTGATCTTTTGTTCGTTGTATGTCTCAGCTCAATTTTTCAAGAACCAATGAATTTTTGTTTGTGGGGGTTAAAATTGAAATGCCAATAATAATGCAGGACTGTCCGGTCGGAACAGGGTACAGTTTCGTGGAGGATACAGAGGTTTTAGCGAAAACCGATGTGGAAGCGGCGGCGGATTTAACCACATTGTTGTCTGCGGTTTTCAACAGAGACCAGATCCTCCAGAAAAGTCCTCTGCACATTGTGGCTGAATCTTACGGCGGCAAATTCGCCGTCACTCTCGGCTTAGCTGCTCTCAAAGCCATTGACGCCGGCAAGTTGAAGCTCAAGCTCGGAGGTAAATTAAATCTCTAATTTCTTAATAAAACAAAATCCGAAATTCTGGGTTTTCTTCAATTTTCAATTTTTCAATTACCCATTTGTTGATGCAGGCGTTGTATTGGGAGATAGCTGGATCTCGCCGGAGGATTTCGTGGTACGGACAATGAATTTGTTTCTGAATTTTAATGTATATATATTTCATGTTATTGCTGTTCGTTAAAGTTTATGAATTTTTGTTTCAGTTCTCATGGGGTCCTCTGCTCAGAGACGTCTCGAGACTGGACTCCAATGGACAGCAACAATCAAACAGGTCTTTCTTGTAAAATCAAACACTCCATTTTAGATAGAATTGGAAGCTTTTTTTAACAAATTAATACATTGCTTAAAACAGTATGGCTGAGAAGATCAGACAGCAAATCAGTGAAGGAAAATACGTGGAAGCAACAAATTCATGGAGTGACCTCGAAGAGTTCATCAGTTCCAGCAGCAATAATGTGGTATTAATTGAATCTTGTATCGAACAATTTATTATATAATGACAAAGACATGTGTGATAATTTTTTTTAAAATTTTTTTGCAGGATTTTTACAATTTTATGTTGGATTCGGGTATGGACCCGGTGTCATCAACGGCTGTGGAATTAGTGACAGGAATTGCAATGAAGAAGATGAGCGTTCTCAATAAGTATACAAAATATATGAGTTCTCTGAGGTTGAGGTCTTCAGCTCCTGGTGGCGATGGTGATATTGACACTTTGATGAATGGTGTTATCAAGAAGAAGCTTAAGATTCCAGAAAATGTCACGTAAGTCATGATGAGATCTTTTTCTATGTAATTTAAAAATAATGAATTCATAATTTGGAATTGATTGTTGTGTTTACAGATGGGGAGGGCAATCAAATGATGTCTTCACAGCATTCTATGGAGATTTTATGAACCCAAGGATCAATGAGGTACGGTAATGAAATTGCAGGCAGGCCAAGGATTTTCAGTGAATTTTAGCTGTTTAAAAGATGTGTCATATAAACAAAATTTTAGAATTTTAGCTGTTTAATCGATAAAAATCATAAAATGAAGACTTGACACAGGCAAATTTTTGCAAATCTCTTTTTAGGAGGAACTTTTATGTAGGAGCTTAGAGGGAGAATCTGAATTTGGAATTTTTCAGTATAAAATGCATATTGGGTTGACCCGATTTGTTGATAAGGTCGACCGATTTTGTTATGTTGTACTAACCTACTAGATGTTGTTTCAACATATGAAGACAATATAATTTGTCGACGGGTCAATCAAATCTGATCTATTACAATAGTTTAACTTAATCTATTAATGCATATGTTGGTTGATTACCACTAAGTTAATTACCCATGTTTTATAATACTCAATGTCCATTTTCGTCATTGCATTTGATACATCTTTACAATTGTTTTATATTTGAACATACTATTACACGAAACTTAACTTTCAACCAATTTTTTACAACTTCTGACAATTTTTCTGTAGTGTTTCGGAACTAAACCTTAATGTTATGTTTGGGTGTTTTCTTTTCTGACACTCCTTAACATGTTTACTTAAACAAAACAAAACCTTCTTTTTTTTAATTACAGGTTGATGAGCTACTTGCCAAAGGAGTGAATGTGACCATATACAATGGACAAGTAAGATGAAGATCAAATTTGTGCATTATGGGATAGGAATGGGGTGGATTATTATTCCATTTAATATCTATCTGGACCACCCACTACTACATTATAAACTATGATTCTTTAATAATTAAGTGTTAAATTTATTGTGTGTAGCTTGATGTTATATGTTCAACAAAAGGGACTGAGGCTTGGCTTGAGAAGCTCAAGTGGGATGGCCTAAAAAAATTCATGAGCTTAGACAGGACTCCTCTATTTTGTGGCACTGATAAAACTACAAGAGGCTTCACCAGATCTTACAAAAACCTGCATTTTTATTGGATTCTTGGAGCTGGTCACTTTGTAAGTCAATTTTCCAACCTTTTTTTATTCTTAAAATGTCTTATTATAATGTTTTATACTACATACAAAGAGAAAAAAGGGCCTACCCTTTCTTGCAAAAGGGTAGGTCTCAATCATGAGAATAATTGCATCACAAAACCCCAAAAACATGTGTTTTGTGTATCATAAAGTGACCGCTATTGGTAGATAGCGTTCTATGCCAACCTCTCCATATCTTATATGCTAGTAAATTCTACAATAATTTGATCAAAGGTGACTCGACTTTGTAATAAAAACACACTCTTCTCACTAAAAGATTTTCAAGTTCAATATATTCTTATGATAGAAAAATCTGTGTGCCATTTCGTTAGCAAAATCTTAGCTCTATTATTGTTGACATCACAAGGCATGCAAATCTATATAAAGTTTATTATTGAGAGGTTAGTTTAATTACTTTCTATCAGAAATAAGAAAATATATGTGGTTTTTAAGCACGTGTGACATGTACTTCTAAAAAATCAGTTAGGATTAATTTATGTCTGCAACTGAGACCAATGAGTGTCTTGAACATATCATATTTTTTCTTCACTTACACGTTTTTTGTAATTACATGACAACTTTGTTTCTAATTAAAAACATATGTGTGAAGCTGTTTAGAGCGCTCCAGTTTCATAATTCGAAAATGAAACTAAAAGATTTTGTAGAATGCATGGGTAACATTAGCATAACATGCTATAATTTATGGGTTTCAATTATTGTGAAATGAGTTGTAGACATAGACATGTTGAGATTATTTGAGATCATGGGAAGGTAACACACACAATCACTCAAATCTCAACAAGTTGTGACTGTGTGTTGCTTGAGCTGTACGCAATGAAAATAAAATAGTGGTCCGACTGACTCCATTTTACTTGCATTTTTAACCAATTAATGCCATTTGCACACTCTTCTGACACCTCAGAAATCTAGATGGGGGTGGGCCTCCGTAAATATTTGATTTGATGCTGACATGTCACTTTCTTGTGGCTATTTCAACCTAGATTCCTTAATTGCAAATTTATTACCATCATTACATTGTACACTTCTTTTCAATTTTTTGTTAAAATTTAGAAGTAAAACATATTTCGAAAGTACAGTTTTGTCCCCAATGGAATAGACGAGATAAGAAAGATGACACGAAAATGAAACGACAGAGGCATGAGAGGCCAATCTGCAAGTCCTCTTGCAAGCATTAACTGAATCAAGGTACAGCGGTTGGTGCTCTGTGTAGTCAGACTCACTACAAACTGACAAGTCTCTCACATTATCTCAACCTTGAATTCTTGCAAAATCTAGTATAGCTTACCATTTGAAGACGCGAAGTTCAATCTAACTTAAAATCGATGTAATCTAGTAGAGCTTACCATTTGAAAACGTGAAGTTCAGTCTAACTTAACATCAATGTAGAGATGACAATTTTGGGTTTAGGTCAGTTGTTTAAACATAACCCGAAACAGCTATCGGTTTGTTCGGGTTTCGGGTCATGGGTCAGATTTGACTTTAGTTTGTAGGCATGACATGCGCTGAATCGTGTGGGTCTGCATGATCCAATCCAACTCAACCCATAAGTTTGTCGGATAAGATCAGATCAGGTTAAAGGCACACCGACTTTCGGGTGCCGTGGATTCAACTCCATATTGACAACTCGAAATCGACCTGATCCTATCAATTATCGGATCGGGATAGGATTTATCCCAGAACTAAAATTCCAAAATTTATTCGATTTGAACAGATCCTATTCAGAAAAACCTAATCCAATCCGAACCCCTTTCAGATCGGATCCAAATCATTCTATCAATCTGAATTCTGAATTGACATCTCTATTGATAATGGTTTCTTATATGGATATGTATCTGAAAAAGTTGCAGAAGCACTGAATCAAATCAACATATAAATATGCTAACGTATCTGTTTTTCAGGTGCCAGTGGATCAGCCATGCATAGCATTAAACATGGTGAGTCGCATCACACAGTCTCCTGCAGGTTCCAAGTAGAACTGGAACACCAAAAACGGTACTACACAACAAGAGTAAATGCAATTCAATAAATTGAACAAGAAATTGGTGGGTGTTGGGGTCATTTGGTGAGAAACAGTATACACACAGTCTGTAAAACAAAAAAGCAAAAATAATGATAAAGGAGAAAGCAGATTGCAAGCAAGCAACCAACTCATTTCATTCATGTTAAATTCTTTGCCTTAATGCTGTAAGTATGTAATTTATGTAGGAAATTTCAATCATCAAAAATCAAACTAATTATTGATGCATTCGAATGGCCTGAAACCGCCTGATATTTGCTCGAAATATCAAGTTTTCAAATGAGATACAGATATACATTGATGTACAAATTAGGTTCACCAAATTACAAAAGAGAAGGCTGCACAAAATTGAATCAGAACATTAACATTTGACATCCCTTGAAGGGAATGAAGATCATACACTAAACCGAGACATTAGAAGGTATACAACCTTGAAATGTACACATCACTCGTACAAAGAACAAAAAGAATAATCAATGTGCAAGATTCATATGTTAAAACCTTACTTGGTCAACAGATTCACGCACCACCAGACTCGATCTTCTCCAGTACCTCCAATCGGGTCTTTCTCTTCCAACCTTTCATTGTGGCGACAAGGTTGACCAACCCTGTTATTTGAGATTTGCTGTATTCCTGCAAGTATATTTACATTTATATGGTGTTAGATCAGAGCATAAAAAATTAGTTGAATGTTTATCATTCTACTCAAGGTAAGGATTTTCTAACCGGGTGGCCTCGTGCCCAATGAACGTATTCAGTTTCTGGAAGGTAGTAAGCCTATTTAGCAGTGAAAAGTAACAGCATCAGTAAACGATCATGATAGAGCAACCACTGCTCACCGTTCACGTATATTTGTTATTCTACTTATTTTTATACTTTACCTTGATGTAAGTTTCTACAAGTTGTAACTTTGGTTTCACATTCATGGTAACAAAATGTTGTAGACCATTGATTAAAACCTGAAACAAATTAAGGCAGCACACAAACTTCAGCAAACACCATGCTGCAACAAGCGATGGAAAAACAGTAGATATTGGATAGTCTTTACTGTCACTCCAAAGTCCAAAGAGAACCTGAAGATCTAAAGACATGAGAGCGCGTCCTTCATCAGTGCACTTTTTCACTCGTGCTAGACCGTCAATGAGAATTTCGGCAACAATCTCAACTCCATATTCTAACAGGATGTCTTGAACCTACATGCACAGGAATGTAAGCCATCCAAATATTTTGGAAACTTGTACATTTTTATTTTTCCAATTTCATTTATTTGCATATTTTACTAATGATTCACATCAATTTGGTAGTTATGCTCCGTAAGTCATCTCAAAGGGTACATGCGTATTTAAGAATATATTTTGTTTTTGAAATTTATGCCATAATGCAATTAATGAGGGAATAATAGTAAGTATACACATTCATTTTTATGGAATTCATGCATCAAGATGAAACATTTTGTAGTAATTTTTCTTTACTACCAAAAAAAAAATCAAAATCAAAATCTAGATAGAATGGATTGCGTGATAGAACGAGTGTATGCCAATTGGTTTATAAAAAGGCTAGTAAGGAAAACAATAAAGAAAATGTGTTCACAAGCCTAAAAGCATGTTCACACTAGTTTACACCCAACAATGTTTTAAGTCATGGCTACATTGAGTTGGTAATTTTTGAAATAGAAGAGGCTTAGTTTAGGTGAAAATCTTTTGAAATAATATATATTAAATAAATCACTTGGTGGTGCTCCATAAAAGTCAGTAATGAACATTTACCTCTTTGTTAATCCCCCCATGAGCCAGCCTTGTCTTATAGTGCTTAAATTCTCCCAACAACAAATCAACATACCTATGAATGCAGTTTATGTTAGAGATTAGTAGAACAGCGTAGAAATCTTGAGTAGAGGATTTAAAAATTGGGCATTAGGAGAAACCATCCTATTCTACTTCACAAGAAAAGAAAAGAATGTAACACATGATCTGTAATCTTACCCCCAAAAGAAAATAAAAAGACCTGAATTAGAAGAGGGAGGGGGGACAATTAATATGCATATGCGTGAGTTTGTGCATTGAAACTTGGAAGGCACATTGAATCGACCAACAAAACCTTAAACTGAAAAATTATAAGCCATGAAGACTAACATCATAATAGTTACAAAATATGAAACTTAAACCTTCCAAGAACTTTGGAGGGATCATGAAAAGCAATTCAAACATAATTAGCACAGATGCAAATTATTGCCAAAAAAAACTTGTGTAATTACCAATATGAATATATTAAGCTTGAAAATGTAAAATTCAAAACTTATTGAATAGGACATTGACAAGGAAACAAACCCGTTATGCTCTAGGCCAAGCTCTTTTACTTCCCACTTAGAATTAGCAATCTTATCAGCATATCTGCACACAGAACTTACCCATTAACTTAGTACAAGTTATGCTTGATAAATCAAATAGGAATGTAGACTAATAGTAAGAGAAGAGGGATTAGTCCTATACATAAGATAACTAGTTCTGTGAAAGTACCATCAGTAAGGCAAAAATTTAGGGCAACTTTTCTGCAGAACAAAAGTTTTCTCAGTATCAAAGTCACAGGATCTAATGGTACATATATATATATATATATATATATCAGCATCCAAACCAAGCACACGGTTTCAGAACAAATAGAGAAAATGCTACAGTGTCCAAAAAAATAGAGAAGAAAGCTCTTCTAGCTTAAAACTTCAGTTCTGTAGGAAGAATATAAATCTATCATCTTTAACAAATATATCAATTGACAGATCATCAATTATTGGAGAAAAAGCAAGTATGTGAATTATTATTTTTATTATAATTTGAACATTTAATGGTAAAATATATCCTCTTAGCTATAGCCTATATGTTTTCTTGTCTTACCCATTAGTGTGGAGTAATAATCTTGCAGTTGCCCTATGAATGTGCTCTGTAAGATCCGGAATAGAATCCACCTGAAAGAACCATACATTTTTTATATCATTTTCAAATAAAAAAATTATTTCCGTTTGACAATGAA
>JAYMTF010000321.1:0-39927 GCA_036897485.1 Pelargonium nanum
GTTGTTGCTGCGTTTCGGAAAAGAAAGCTTGCGCTGTCCTCAACAACTGAGGATTATTACCATCTTGACCGGAACACCGTCACCGCAAAACCTAGGAACAGTCTCAGGTAAACTATGTATATATGCATGTCTTTTAAGTGTTTGCCAAAGTAAAAGGTTGGTCGAGCTGAATCAAGACTAAAATTGTTAGGGCTCAGTTTGACTTTACTTATTTTTGGTTTGATCTCATCTCGGTTCAAACGAGCATGTAGTTTAAGGTTTGAGTTGACTACGTGAAGATAGTCAAACTCAAGAACGAATCGAGTCGACCCATGTCATTGATGGTTTATTATTTTATAAAATTATTAGAACATGTCCATACGTGAGATACACATGCTATGTGATTTTGAATATATTTTAGTTGCAGTTCTAAACTGCAATAATAAAGAAAGTCCAACAGTCAGAAAATGCAATAGATAACTCCAATGGTATGGGCCTTTATACCGCAGTTCAGAACTGCAACCAAAGACCTTATCTGTTGTTGTGAGTTAAATAAGCATAAATTGATAGGATTCTTATAAGAAGGTAGTTATTGTCTCTTAACATATTGATGATCTAAGGGTAAATATAACTCACTAACTAGTTTCTCCATAATTTTTCTAAAAAAAGAAACAATGTCACTTATTTTGAGAGCTCGGGCTTAATAGAGATAGCCTCGTTTATAGTCCTTAGCCAAGTGATATGCACCGAGACATTCATGTTCACTGTTAGTTTACAAAAAATTGAGTTTCTCTCTGAAACATTTTAGTTTATGGGTCTAATAAGATTCCATCTGTACGTGTATGCAGGTTTTTCAACCGGGCAGCACAAAAGATAGAAGGAGACATAAAACCGGACGGATCAGTAGCGAAACCATGGAAGCTTTGCAGTGTGCAACAAGTAGAAGATTTCAAAACCATAATCAGAATTCTACCACTATGGTCTAGCAGTATACTATTAAGCACCCCAATAGCAACACAAATTGGGTTGACAATTCTACAAGCCTTGACAATGGACCGTCACCTTGGTAATTCAAATTTCAAAATACCAGCTGGGTCCATTATAATCACTTCAATCCTCTCCAGCTCCATATTCATAGCAATCATCGATCGCTTTCTCATCCCGACCTGGCAAAAGCTTACCGGTCACCTCCCGACGCCTCTCCAGCGAATAGGAGTAGGCCACGTGTTCAATGTGCTTAGCATGGCCGTGTCAGCAATAGTTGAATCAAAACGGCTCAAAATCCATGAAAACAACCCGGAGCTTAACATAGTACCTATGTCTGTTGTTTTGTTGTTTCCACAGTTTATATTGGTCGGAATGGGAGAGGCGTTTCATTTTCCGGGACAAACATCATTGTATTACCAAGAATTTCCATCGAATTTGCGCAACATGTCTACCGGAGTGGTGGGATTGGTACTCGGAATTGCTTTTTATTTAAGTACGGCTCTGATTGCTCTGATCCAGAAGGTCACCGGATGGTTACCAAATGATATAAACAAGGGGAGGCTAGACAATGTGTATTGGGTTCTTGTGGTTTTGGGTGTGATTAATTTTGGGTATTATTTGGTATGTGCTAAATTGTACAAGTATCAGAATGTTGAAACTGAGAAGATGAGAGTAGAAGCTCAAGAAGCGTGAGTTATTTGTGTGTGTATTCCAATCAATAATGATCGTTCAACATATGAGAGTCAAAATTCAAGTTCCTTTTTCTAATTGTGTACTATTTCTTTTAGTATAAATATGATGTAACGGATAACGCTCTAGATATTGTCAGGTCGATACATGAGGTGTGCTAGAAAGAGAGTCGTGTTAGAGTATAAAGTTATTTATTGGGCCTTCAACTATCAGTTTAAGCTTTTAGTTGAGTTGGTTCTTTACATGGTATCAGAGTCTTGGTGACAAGAGGTTCCGGGTTCGAGTCCTAGCTACCGGGCTTGCATTTGAGAGAGCTTCAACTATCAATTTAAGCTGTGTCTTTAGGCCGTTGCAAGATAGGATTTCGGCACTTTTCTGTATCAAAAAAAAACTATGAAAGCACACACAAAAAGTCGGTGTCCGTTGTGTGTAGTTTTAAGAGAGTGATCGAGAAGATTAATTCTCTATAATTAAGTTATTGAATCAGAGCGACAAATACAAATGAGTAATTTGAAAATTATTGTAAATGTAAGTCAACTTCTATTCCTAACTGGCGTCCAGCTAGCAAATCACTTCACAGATTTTGGTTTATGCATTAAATAATGATTTTTAGTAGTTAATTCACAGTGCCCGATACGTTTAAATATTTAATTAATTTTGTGGCTACTAATTGTAAAATACATTAGCATTTTTAAATTCATATTTTTCTACAAATAATGGTAAGAAACACTTTATAATAGTGTTATACCTATGATTTTAAAAAATTCATGTCAGTTTTGTGCATGTCTCACGACTCACGAGTCATTATTTATATAATTTTCTCATTCGTGAGACGTAAGTATAATTAAAAATATTTCATTATGAAGTTGAAGTACACTTTTGCCCTTTTGTTGGCATATAAAATTACAGCTCTCAACGGTCCTATTTCCCAATTCCATGGCATGTGTTACTAAAGAGTGAAATGGCAAATACTGATCGGAGCTTATCTATGTCCGGTGACGGAGAAAAAGAAAAAGCACAGATAGTATCAGAATCCGTCCAACATTCCGGCCAAAAACGTGGTGGCTGGATCACATTTCCCTTTTTCATAGGTCTCTCATTTTCTTCTCAAAACTCTCTCAATTATTTTTCTTATTAATTACTTATGTGTATATATTAAGTGTTTTTTTTTTCTTTCTTCAAATACAGGATCTTCAGCGATACTGACTGTGGCAAATCATGGTTTGATAGTCAATTTGATAGTGTATTTGATCGAAAAATTCAACGTGAAGAGCATAGATGCTGCTCAAATCTACAACATCGTTAATAGTTGCGTCAATTTTTTTCCCGTCATCGCAGCCATAATTGCAGACTCGTTCTTAGGAAGTTTCTCCCTCATTTCCATCTCTTCAACTATATCTCTCGTGGTACGTAATTAGTCAACTAATAATTTTTTACTAGATTTTTCTAAAGCAAATTCAACTTGAAACCTGCATTGTCAGCTCTCATTTCCACGTGATACTCGTGCAGGGCGCTATCTTGTTGACCTTGACCGGTTCAATAGGTTCATTGAGGCCCGAATCGTGTGACACTATCAACAGCTCTTGCCAAGGCGGCTCAAAGTTCCAACTGGCGGTCTTATACGCCGGATTAGCTCTGGCATCCGCCGGCGCAGGAGGCACCCGGTTCACTATGGCGACGATGGGGGCAGACCAATTTGATAAGCCCGAAGCTCAGGGAATTTTCTTTAACTGGTTCTTCGTCGCCTTTTACGCAGCCTCCGTGGTCAGCTTGACGGCCATTGTGTTCGTTCAGGACAATGTGAGTTGGGGTCTGGGTTTCGGCCTCTGCGCTGCTATGAACTTCATTGCCTTAGCCATTTTCATTTCAGGGACTCGACTTTATCGGAAACTTAAACCGCAAGGCAGCCCCTTCACCGGCTTGGCTCGAGTTGTCGTTGCAGCTTTTCGAAAACGAGACCTCACGCTGTCCTTAACAACTGAGGATTATTACCACTACGTGGACACCGTTATTGTGAAACCTAGGAACAGTCTCAGGTAGTTACTGTGAAAACTGTTTTCTGCAACTAAAAGGACTCTAAGTTATTATATTTATGCAGGTTCTTGAACCGGGCAGCGCAAAAGATTGAAGGAGACATGAAACCGGACGGATCGGTTGCAAAACCGTGGAGGCTGTGCAGTGTGCAACAAGTAGAAGATTTCAAAACCGTGATCAGAATTTTACCGTTATGGTCTACCGGTATACTATTAGGAATCCCAGCAGTAATTCAAATAGGCTTGACAACTCTACAAGCCCTGAAAATGGACCGTTACCTAGGTAATTCAAATTTCAAAATACCAGCTGTGTCCCTAATAGTCTCGTGCCTACTCTCCAGCTTCATAGGAACTTCAATCATTGATCGATTTCTCATCCCGACGTGGCAAAAGCTTACTGGCCACTTCCCGACGCCTCTCCAACGAGTAGGAGTAGGCCACGTGTTCAGTGCGCTTAGTATGGCCATTTCAGCTATAGTTGAATCAAAACGGCTCAAAATTCATGAAAACAACCAAGAGCTTAACATAGTACCTATGTCTGTTGTTTTGCTATTTCCACAACTTATAGTGGTTGGAATTGGAGAGGCATTTTATGTCCCGGGACAAACCTATTTGTATTACCAAGAATTTCCATCGACATTTCGCAACGTGTCTACGGGAATGATGGGTTTGCTAACTGGGATCGCGTATAGTCTGAGTACGGTTCTGATTGATCTGATTCGGAGGGTCACCGGATGGTTACCGGATGATATAAACAAGGGGAGGCTAGACAATGTGTATTGGGTTCTTGTGGTTTTGGGAGTGCTTAACTTTGTGTACTATTTAGTGTGTGCTAAATTGTATAAGTATCAGAGTGTTGAAAATGAGAGGATGAGATCAGTTGAAGCTCAAGGAGTGTGAACTATGTGTATTGTGATGCAAAGGATTATAAACAAAGGCTCTATATATTTTGTAGTTGTAGTGAAAGCGTCTTACCCGAACTCGTTTTCCGTCATTGCAGAGCTTTGCCAAGAATCTTTTCGATGTCCTAGATTGCATTGTCATAGAATTTGAGGGCACGCGACGACAGAATTCACTGCATTCAACATCAATCAAGAATAGGTGTTAACAAACTAGGCTATGATCCCCAAGTTTTATTGCATCAGAAGACAAACAAAAGTGACAATCTTTATAGTGTGTGATGTGCATAGGGACCAATTCAACAAAATCAAAGAGCAAGGGCTTTTCTTTAACTGGTTCTAATTAGATTGTTAGCTTCTGCACTGACAAGCAGCACTAATGTGTATATTGAGTACGGAATGGGTCATATATTCTTACTAGGTAGCCAATTTTATCTTCATGATAAAACTAAACAGAGCCTGTTCATGGGTTTAGCTTGTTTTCTAAATTCTCTCCCACAAAAACTGCTAAATTGAAGAGAGATCAAATTCAAGTGGTCCAATGTTTTTTCAGCCAATTTGCTCATTTTCTAAGAAGCCTCAGTCACAAAAATGACCCCATTTCACTTGGCATTAAATCTAACTTCATTCATGACAGCATCTGATTCTAAACGGGAAAGTAAATTATATTTGGTTCTGATTTTTCATATGGTGAATCCGGTTCTATCAATGGAGGGGATTTTCATTATAAATTCATGTTCTGGTAGCAAATTGAGGCGGTTGTTAGTTCCAGATGCTGTGGCGGGTTATGGAACATTTCAAGATCCCAACTGGCACTAATAGGATGCTATGAGCAGATTATGAAAGAGAGAAACCGACAGAGAGTTGAGGAGATGTTTTTCTTCTCTGTGCATCCCACAGTTTTATCTAGAGAAGACTCGTTGTGGCTTACCCGTTGTTCTGATGTTGGGGTGAACTATGGTCTCGTGTTGTCTTGTGGTTTTGATTTGGCATTACATATGATGCTATGTGGTTTGTCTATGTTGGTTTTCTTGATAGTTCTTTATTAGGTTCATCAGATGCCCGTTAAGGGTATAAACTTGGATGATGAAATGTTCATGGGAGACATTTCGAACATTGCTTTGCTAATCAGCTCCTGATGGAATTGTCACTTTTACAACTTGCTAAGAGTAGTGTATTGAACGAGGAAGCGAGAAGGAGGTTACAAGGTTCATAATAGGGAGAGAAGTCAGAGTAAAGGCTCGGGGAACAGAAGGAACGATAAAAGCAGTTCTCATAACAAACATACAGATGTGGAATGTTATCACTGTGGACAGATCGGGCATATAAGGAGATCATGCAGGAAGCTGCAAGAAGATGATTTGAATTGGGTAGTTAATAGAGGTGCTACTTCTCATTATAGCTAATCCATTTTTGTGATAGACAAAGATTTTGAAATGGACTTGATCCCCTAAAAAATCTGTATGTCCTGTGGTTTGATTTGGATTTACTTGTGATGCTGTGTGATTGTCTATAGTACTTTGACTGATAATTTTCCTATTGGGTTCATACAACAGAGAATTTGGTAAATTCCCCTAACTAAGTCAGCAAGAAGGACAAAAGGAAAACATATCTATATATGTGAGTTTTTCTATGTATTTTTGAGTGATTCCACATGACAAACTGTTTGACACTAGATATAGTATGTGCGCACAATGGCTTGTGATGCAAACTTGCAAAGGAACATACAAAGGTTCTATATATTTTGTATATTTCAAGGTGTAAGGTGTGAAACCTGCTAGCCAGTTTTAGTGAAAGCGCCCTACCCAAACAACTTTTCCGTTATTAGAGAGCTTTGCCAAGAATCTTTTCAACATCCGAGAGTAAAAAGAAGATCCACACGAGCATACAATGTCCTAGATTGCACTGTCAGATATATTAAGGCCACACAACCTCAGAATTCACTGCATTAAACATCAATTAACAATATGTTAAGAAACTAGGTAATAATCCCAAAGTCTTTTGCATCAGAAAACAGATAAAAGTGCAATCTTTAGTGGTGTTCCAATAGTTCAGCAAACACTGCCTAAAATGAAGTACGAGCATGATATATAAAACCAGGAAGGTTCTGCAAAGTGCAAACACTGCCTAAAATTAACTTCAAGTACAAGTTCAGGCTCGATCTTTTCTCAAGGATGTTCAATAGTTCAGTAATTAACCATGGACCCAATAGGCAATAGCAATGCAAGGCAGTATGGTAGTCCTCCAAACTTTAACCATGGACCGTCACAGCTAGGCCCTCAGTTCAAGATCCCAGCTCGCTCTATTTCAGTCCATTCTTAATCCTTTTTCCCATATGGCAGAAGCTAACTAGTTTATCACCAACACCTATGCAACGAATAGGAGTACGCCATGTGCTAACCGTGCTAAAGATGGCTAGTTCTCAACTAGTTGAGACAAAGAGATCCTTAACATAGTCTATTCCCACCACTTACAAAACCAACTTGGTGCTATTTTGCCCACAACGTGGTGCTAAACATGACTATATCTCCTTATATTTACTAGTATAATACCAAATGGACATTGTATTTATTAGGTGATCTATATATACTAGTTTCTTTTGAACCATCAATCACCAACCAATCACACACATAATGACTGAATCAGCAAGATAACAAAATGAAACTATAACTACTTATGTAAGTTTCTAAATATGCAAGATTTGTACACAAACTGAGTAACTCACCTGCCAGAGAGTTCTCAACAACTTTTCCCATTAATGGAGAGCTTGTCAACATCTCATAATAATTAAAAGAAGATCCGCACAATTAGTCCCCGAATTCACTGCAATCAACACCATTCAACAATATGTGTTAACAAAACAAACAAAAGATCCAATCTTTAACTAGTAGTGTGTGCTTGTGCAAGAACCCATTAAAACGCTGATCCAACCTTTAGTAGTCATAGAAGGGGCTTCGGTAAAGGTTGCAAAAATAGTATAATCTTCTTCTACGCCTTATAGTGAAATAAAAAGGCGACAACAGACCCGGCGGGTGATTAGGATTCCCAAAAGGCTGGACCCAAAGAGGCAAATTCTCCATATTAATATCAGCAAACACTGTGAGACACACATCTTGGTAGAATCTGTCCATAGTCCTAATGGCATCTTCTCTGTTAATAAGAACCTCGCGGAGGGAATAACCTTCAATGACCTGTCGGCGCATCAAGATGACAGGATCATAGGCACCAGCAGGAGGAAACTCCATAGCCATAATAGAGTTCCTGGACCAGAAAGCTTCTATGGCTAGGTTAACGAGCAGCGCGTCGGATGTGGATCGGAGCATCCAGGAGATGACATTGGAGAAGCCTTGTGTCTCAAGCCAGAACCAAAATGCTATTGTTCTTCTGGAATGTTCCACTGAAATGCCTAGCCTGAGCAATCGAATGTATAATCGGCGTTCAGTGGTGTAAAAAGATCGGAGTTGTGGGAGGGTCAGATTGGGAGGTGGTCGCGGTGGGTTGACGAAATAGGGAGGAGGGTCCATTGAAGAATTAGGGAACAAAAGATCGGATCTTTGGGGTTAGGGTTTTGGAACAAACAGAGGTTGGTGAGAGTTTGGGAATCTTGGAAGTTAATTAGGGTTGAGTCTCCGAGAGAGAGAGAGAGATTGGTTCGGTGCGTTGGGCAAAAATGGTGAGTGAGTCTGTGGATATGGAAGTTGAAGAAGAAGAAAGAAGAGCAGAGGAGAGAGCTTGGGGATGGGCTTGAGGTATATATAGGTTTCTCAACGGTCTTGAATAATTTGAATGTGGTTCTTGAAATGGCGGTAAATAGTTACCAGAAGGAGGTAGAGAACACGTGTAACGTGTTGCTTTGTGAAGTATTATTTTATACAAATAAAAAAGAAAAGAAAATTAGGATAAGAGTTTTTTTATACATATTTTATGGATAAGAGAATTATACTAAATTGACTTTATTAGTAAGACGGGGGACTCAATTCTTGAGCTTATTCAATTTTCAAATAATTTTGTATTGTGTTTGGCAAAGTACGAATCGGTTACAGGATAAATTTTATATAAAAATGGATTGAGAGTCAAACAAACCATGCTTGTGGGGAAGCTCACCCCCACGTGATCCTCAACCTCATGTCATAAGAAACTCTCTTTGCATTTCACGTGTTCAAGGTTCTCAAGTGATTTTACTGGAGGGCACCCACGTGACTCACATAACATCACATTCAATCAATCACATATAGAGAGCTCCAAACTAAAACTACACACCCGCAATTTTATTTAACAATGTGCTCTCTTTTGTAACATGCAATCCTAGTCTGGAACTCGCAAGTGGATCTAAACACATTGAAGGTTGGACCAAAAACAAGTATTTGATTCGAGTGTCGCATACAAAATAGACGTTATTGTAAGACTTTTTTCGGCAATTTGACTAAATTTGATCCAAACGAAAATCATCTTTAAATTTTGAGACAATCCCATCATACTAGATCAATCTGATCCGCAAATCAATCAATAAATTCATTCATCATATCTATGATTTTCAAAATATTAGTTGTTGAGTAGAAAATGTAGTGTTTGAATGAGTCACCACGTGCCATCCTTTTTTTTATTATTTATGCATTGATGAGCAAAAGATACAGATAGCTTCTATACAAAAATGATTCTACAAAGAGTCATTTTGTTAGAGAGCAAAAATCAGTGAGTGAAGGACATGGTTAATGAGGACTTTAAGGTCCAATGTTTGTATATTTTGTACAGTCATATGGACCAATCGCCTGATTATTTTTCCGCTTCACCTGAAAGTAACAGAAGCTCCACATATCAGACCATAAATAAACTTAGAGGATACTAAGAAATATATAGTTCATTACAAAAATAAGGTTAAAATGCATTTTGATATGAGAATGGTTTTTGAAGAAAACACAACTGAGTTTCCATGTCCAAGGCAAACGTAAAAGGGCATACAGGTGAAAGAAGATATGTACACGATTATGGCGTTCCAAAAATACAAATGTTTCGTTCCATGAGTAGTGACTTGAAAGTTGAAACATTTGTATCGCCAAACGTAAATGAGATCATGTTGAACAAATGAAAATTGAGTATATGAAAAGTATGTACTTACAGGGGAATATGGACCTGGCTCAGGTGGAGCCTTGTCCGGGGGTGAGTTTTGCACGGCACCACTTTTCATGGTTAGAATTTCCTGCAGAAAATTATGTATAAGATAGCTATTAGGTTATGTAAAAAAAAAAGATAGCTATTAGGAAATTCAACCATTATCTTTCAGTTACCTAATGAATTGTATGATTAGTTGCAAATGTTGTGAAATTTTCAAATGTAAAAGGGTTTTGCTTGAATCTTGATGCATCAATGCATTCAGAAAATGCATGTAGAATTGGGTTAACATCAGCTAGATCGCAAGAGAAACTAAAAAAACTCAGGTCAAGAATTCCAGTGGTTGGGTGTTGATAACATGTTTCGGTTTCGTAGCATCTCTATTGAGTCTTGATTCAAATCTTGCTATCTACTGTAACTTTTTCCCTAGGCATCAACCAAATACCTCCTGATGCTTTACCAACTATAGGTTCTGCACATATATTTCAAGATTGATACTTGATGGTGCACCTATATAAAGATCCAAAATAAAGTTCGGTGCCTAGTATACTCAATAAAGAGATATTCAAAATATAATTGTTGACAGATGATAATGGAATCAGTAGATCACTGATTATTAACTGAAAGTAAGTGTGTGCAAATGCCTGTGTATGAGAACCAATCATACCTCTCCAGCAGCCTCGAATGCGGCTAACCACTCGTCAGAAAATGGAACAGCATATGGTGGAGGTTTTATTGTAAGTGCACTTTGCCTCCTATCATTTCCAGATTTCTTGCTGCCACAAGGAATTGTCAGTCTTATTAGAAAACAAATATATCTAGAAAGACATGGAATGAGTTAAAAAAAAAAGGACAACACGGAGATATTAGAATGCTAAAAAATACTTACAGAGGTGGTGATGCATTCTTATCTTCTATAGAAAACGTTGAATTGTCAAGCTTCTCCTGATTTTTATCAGTAGGACTATTCATGTCATCCAAAATTAATTTGCCGGTTTTACAAGCAGTTGGTGGCCCTGATATCATTGAGGAATGAAATTCTGAAGTAGCTTGACGAACAATCTCTTTAACATTTTTCTCCTCTGGTTCTTTAGAAATGTTGTCTGCAATTGAAAATTGGTTGCTCAAACGCAGCAGCTGGTCATCCTGAGAAACCTTATTAACATAGATGGTATCTTGAAGCTGGGAATGTTCTTCAGACTCTCCATTTACATGATCTGCAGCCAATGTATACTGATCAGCCACTGTTGAAGGACTCAAGCTGTCGTAGCAGCTATCAATCAATAAACTGCCATCTCTGCACTGCGCTCGTCCGTCTCCAGCAAGTATTTCCTTTGTTACATTATAATCATTAATTCCAGCAGTTTCTTTACTTGCTTGATCTGTGATTTCATGATGACATACTCCATGGGAACTTTGAAGTCCATTCCCAGCATGTCTATGCACCTTGGGACTGACATCAGCAACGCCATTGTTATCAATTATCTGGGGCCCTTCCAATAATGTTCTTCCCTTAAACAAAAGGTCATTACTCGGCTGTGCATTCTGGTCCCCCTCAAGATATCTTTCATCACATTCAGAATGGCAAAGATTTTTCAGATTTGGTTGTTCCACTGACTGTTCAGTGACATCATGCTCACTACACAACAAATCATTGTGTACTCTCAAACTGATCTGATCACAGCAACTAACTTCTTCTCCGGGATGAAAATCAGAGATGGTTGTGTGTTTTTCAATTGATAGGCTGTACTGATGTTCTCGTGTGTCAAACCGCTGAACCGTATGGCTTAACTCAGAATCACCTGCAACTTGCACTGCAGGGTTATGTTGGGATGTTAAATGTGGATGTTCAATTTCAGTCTTATGATTTTCAACTCCTGACTTACTGTCAACAGAACCTGATGGAACATTTTCCACAAGTTGGCACTTCATGTATTCAGACTCATCCAGACCACAATCTTTCACAGCAGGTTGTCCAAAAGAATTACTTCCTTCTGGGATGATAGATCTAGCACCCTGAAGAACACTTTCCTGCTGGGATTCTTCAGAAAAAAAGCTTTTCTCCTGCAATAAATAATCTTTCAAATGCAATTCATAATTATCCTCAGAACCCTGGTCCACTACAAGGTGGTGGCCTGAACGCTCTGCTTGTTCTTCAAAATTATCATTTGCATCATCAACAACCATGAATTGATTATCCACAGATGAAGTGATTAGAGCACTGCAGCAACTTTCTACAGCTAAGTCGTCATTCAAAGATTGCATGTGCGCCTCCCCTGCATGTGATCTTCTATCCGTATTACCTTCTCCAAGAACAGAGTCTTTTGCTTGCTTTGTATACACAGTGTCCAGAAGACAATCAGAATTCTCCACTTCATTTGCATAACAATTTTGAGGTTTTAGACTAACATCTACAGTACTTGCAGTATCATATCTCTGGAGATCTTCAGAAGATTTATTCTCTTTGAACATGATACCATTGCTCATCTGTAGCTCCTGACTCCCATCAGAAATTCGATCAATTTCAGGTATGGAAGGCTTTAACAGTCCAAGTTCCCTCTGAAATTGTCCTTTGACATCACGTGAAGTCCCACTGGTTTCTCCTGACTCTAACACAGGAACCTTAACTTGCACTGCAGAGCGAAGTTGGATAGGAAAATTAGCACATTCTAGACAACCCGCACTCAAATCTTCACTTCTTCGACAAACATCAGCAACCTGGATATCAGTGTTTTTATTTGGTTGTTCACAGCACTCACTTTGAGAGGCCTTGTTTTCAGGCTTCTGAAATTTGTTATTCTCCATCCCAGGCAACTCAATTTTATAGCTTTCTCCATGCTCCAGAGAATGGTCACCAGCATCACAAGGAATGTAGTGCAACTGTTTCTTCTTAGCTATTATTATTTCACTTGTTTTCAGACCATTCAGGTCAGAAGGCACCTTCATATCTGCCTTCTGCATATTACTATCTTCCAAGTTAGATTTCATGTTCTCATGTGAAACAGGGATTGCAGTAGAAACAGGGGAACCACTGCACGAATTTGAGAACTTCATATTTTTGTTCGTTGTCGTATTATTGACCATTGCAGGTATTTTACTTGGTGGGCGTGGGGGCCTTAGCCCAGAAACAGAATTTAAGGCACCAAGCTTCTGCATATTAGAAAAACTAGACTCTGGAAGGCTGCATGGTTGAGCTGTCCTATGTGAAGTAGAGGCTTTTGACTGAAACAATTATGATGAATGAACAATAGATGAAAAAGGAACATACAATTAGACACTTCGCAACACAAAAACAAAACAAACAAATTCTACAAATCTTATGCAAATCCAGGTGAATAGATTGTGGAAATCTAACCAAAGAGATCATACCTGTCCGAAAAACCCCATTGATGGTGATGGCATTCGCAAGCCAGATGGTTTTACCGTTTGGAGTTGTGGTTGTTTGATCCCACCAATGTAATTCACATTCTTAGGGATTGAAACCTCATTTTTGCTTGGTTCATCAACAGAGACAGTTGATGCATGACTTGTTTTAGATATTACTGAATCTCGGATCTTCTGTAAAGTATTTTTTGCTTCAGTTACCACAGGATGCTGTAAATTTGTTGACGGAGAAATTTCCAATGGTGAGCAGGCCTGTACAGAGAGATGGCGATCACAAACAAATCCTATTTTCCCTAGCTAGCAAATGTTACAACAGTAAAAGAATAGATAGCCACATTCAACCTGGCAAGTTCTTACTTTGCCCATTCATAGACTTGACTCAATATTTTAAGGTTCTCACCACATTTCTTGAGTGTTGAATCGAGGATTTAGCAAACAAACGTCTGTTGTCAGTACCAGCTTTTACATTGTTTGGGGCTTTAGTGTTCTTTGAGAGGCTTTTCAGGTTATCATTTTTCTGCATACTAGCTGTACAGAAAAGAATGAGGCCAAAATTATTTAATCCTTACAATACAGATAAAATGCTTATGATGTGTTAGGTTTAAAATCCTTAAAACAAAATAAATTACAATAAAATAACCCTATTAAGGATAAGATCATCCATTAAACATGAACTCCATCAGTTGCTCCTGAATAAGTTGGAAAATTTAATAGTCTTTTTGAAGTACATAAAATTTAAAGTTTAGAAAAGTTACCTGGTTGAGAAACTGGCTTATGCTTTGAGTAACTTGTGCCCAGTACAGCAGTCTTAGTTGTCGCAGAAAGCAAACGAGGATCGTGCTTTGGAACTGGAATCTTTGAGACTCTTGGTTCCTTTGCTGTTGCTTTTGATGCGCTCAAACTCGCAAGACTTTTCAGAGTGCAGAGTGGTTAAGGACAATTTTCAAATAAATTAACAGTATAAGTTAATCAGAGAAACGAACAGCTCAGAGGCCTCAATCTCTTTATATGTATTATAACATAATCAAAAGGATATGATGATGAAGGCACTGGTCGTGGACAAGTGTTGCGTTTCGAACCACTTTTATTAACATCATGAGGTGAAAGAACCTTTCTCTTTGCCTGCAAAACAAGTATCCAGTAGAAATGTTTCACATTTTCACTCAATTTCTAACCCATCCAAATATATCCAGAAGAAGAAAAAAACAAATCTAAAACGCCAAAGCTATTGATAGGGAAACACTTCACAATGAGAAAATGAAAGAAACAAAAATTTAACTAAAATGGGAGTTGAGAAAAGCTAACTGCAGGAGATGGGGCTAGATTAGCTCTAGCTGGCGAGTTGGGCTTTGGCAATAAACCACCATCAATCTTCCTATCTTTCCTTGGAGTTCGTTCTGGCAATCCCTTCAATAGATTTTCTTCACGTGCCTTTCTATGTGCTGAATTCCTATAGCAACCCGAACTACCAGATGACAACTCCATCTCGTCTTCTTTAATAAGTGATAATATCTCTCCACTAGACTTGCCAAAGTTCCCATTAATCATAGATAATTCTACTGGATCCAAAACGCCTGGCCAAAGACGAGCAAATACGCTTATCTACAAAATGGTTATAGCTTTAATTTTAAAACAGAATTTTAAAAATCAACAATTATCTACACTAAACATTTGGCACCTTCTTCAGTAAAGAAAGCTCTGTCCCATGCTAAGCTTTTTCGTAGATTATATCCTCCACCCTTTTTCTTCCTCTTCATTTGTTGTGGCTCCATACTGAGCTTTGGCAATTCTGTTTTGCTTGCATTCATATTCTCTTTGTTGCAGCTATCTATATGATATGAACAACTTGGTTTTTCTGTCTCCTCCTTGGCTGCCGTGCTCTCTACAATTCATGAAAGGAGCTGCTCAAAACACATCATTTCTACCAACTTACCCAAATTTTGCTCAGTTTTCATAGAAGCAGTTCAACAACATTGGGAAAAAAAAACTAAACCAAAAAGATCTCTTTACTCTTGTCCCCTGGAACTGGGAGAAGAGACCAAAGAGAACGACATTGCAGCAAACTCGTCTAGATTATTCAAAATACTGTGAGACTAATATCGTTTAGCTGATATAAAGAGGAAAAGTCAGCAAATCTCCACACAGCTAAACCCTCGACCACACAGTAGCAAGTTAACGATTCTACACTCACAATTCATTAATTCAAGACAGAATGAAAAAAAAAAAAAAAAAACTTTAACGAGCAAAAGCAACCTTATCAAATAGCTTGAACAAAATAAGCATGAAAAAACACAAAACCCTAGAAACGAATCCTAATACGCAATGCAGATCGAAATTCGAAACCCTAACCAACTGGAATTGGGGAGCGGCGAGAAGAGGTCTTGGATCTGAGGAGCTGTAGAGGCGAGCACGAGAACAAATTGGAATTTGCAACAAATTGTTGTTGGACTTGTTGTTGTTGCAGCAGCAGAAGCGAATCTTCATCATCGTCTTCACCAGAAATCTCGATGAGCGAGAGATCTGTATCCATTTCTTCTTCCTGACCAAATCTTCTGTTGCTTCGCTCAGTTTCTGAGTCCTCAATCCAACTATTTCCAGAAACAAAATACCAGAAATGGGTGTTGCTGATGGATCGAAACAGGAAGTTTCTAGCAATTTCGTTGAGATCTCGTTGGGTTTGGGTTTGGGTTTCGAGATTGGTTCTGTGTCTGCTTGTGTTTAATTTCAAATTGTAACGGCGGCGAGCGGGAAGTGAAAGCGCAATGAATATGCTGATGATTTTATCTCTTTTAGTTACGAAAATGCCCTTCGGAGTATTCTATTTTTACTTCAGAGGACTGCTTTTGACTTGTTTGACTTTGAATAAGGCCCATTCCCAGCTTTTCAAACCGCAGTGGCAAATCTGTTATTTAAGTGGAAATTCTTCAACTTTTGACTTTCAAAATTTCCCTGACAATTAGTTAGCAATTTGATAGTTCGGGTTGCGCTAAGATTGACTATTTATTGCACGATGAACAAGACACATTCAATAATTGTGTTGAGCGATTGAACGTGCACATGATATATTAATGAGCACGAAACACGTGTTTGACATTGAAACTAAATAAACTACGTTGAGACAGCACGATTAACATTAACAAGACCCAACACATTATGCATGATAAAACAAATCAACCAACACGTTTGTTAAATTATTATAATCTTTATGTGTGCATGTTGTATATATCACAACACAACTAAGTAATCGTGTCTGTTTTAAAGGTTCAACACGATTACAAAATGTGAGAAAAACACAATTAATAATTATTGCATGGGTTTAGCTTTCTTGACAAGGCCTTATTTTATTTACAAATAAGTACAAAAATATTTACTCACAAAATTACAAATTTCATTTATAAGAAGTAATAAAAAAACAATTACAAAAACAAAACTCTCAAAAATCAAATCAAATACCGCATAACATGGCAACACATTATTCAACCTCAAGTTTGGCTTTTGCAATTTGTCAAGAGAACAATTGTTGCCACAATCCTTCACAAAACCTGAGGCCAAGACACAGCAACTACAGATTCATAATAAACTTCATTAGAATCTAAATAATGTGACAGAAGATATTGCAACAATGAACTAAAAAGGACAAAAAGTTCACAAGCAAAACAATGTTTGATTTCTCACCTATTTGTTGCCAATCTCTCAACTGACATTGCAGTCTCTGGTAGAACCCTCTTCGGAAGAGGCTTCGCCATCTGAGAATCCTAAAACATAAGCATCTGCATCACTATCAACATCAGCTCTACCGTACCTTCTGTCAATATACGCTAGTGTTTGGCGTCTCTGTAGGCGCAAGACATGCATGATAACGTCAGGGGTGAGAGTTACCCGCGATTGGTCTTCTCTGCCCTGCCTATTCGACTCCATAATCTGGATAAACAGAGCATAACAAGTTCATGGTCATGTTCGGTAACAAATGTAAGGTGATAAACTGGGCTGCATATGCGTATATGTGATGCTACATTTCATGGGCCAATATTTCAAAGCTCAAGTGCCTTACAAGATCAAGATCAGGTCCAGAACTGTGCATGCTTATCTACACATATTTATCACTTAAAACTCTCCACCAATTAAATTTGAGGAGTCACACAGTTCCAACCAATCATAATCAAGTTCCACCACTATATATACATCTATTCTACACTTGTCATTATTTTACTCTCACGTTGCTAGATTTAGGAATTTAAGGCAGAGATCTAACTCTCACTGCACATAATCGGGCCTCTTAACTTAACCCATGTTTTTTATATAGATAATCGGGTCTCTTCGTAGGAAGTCTCGCTCTAACGTGTATACTTTCTTGATGAAACCCAAATATAGGTAAGAGGGGGAGTTTTGGTCCAACGTTTGGGTCTCTAACGTGTATACTTTCTTGATGACACCCATATATAAGGAAGAGAGGGAGTTTTGATACAAATTAACATCGATACACATTAACATTGATACACATCATCATGTGTGTGTGTGTGTATTATCAAAATAGAAAAACAATTAAGATAGTACCTTATCTACATTGTCAGGAAGTGGAGGAGCATCACTAGTCATAGGAGCCCAAAGCTTGACATTCTTTTCTATTCCACACGTAGCAATAACTGGCATATGTGGATGAGGCTCAATATGGTTCACAATGTGGCGATCACCTACCATTACGCGCATAAGTTTGGCTCCTTTCTTCTTCCATGTAAATATATGGCCACAATCAGACCCACTCATGACATATTCATCGTTTGGACCAAAGAAACTCACCCCTTTCACTGTCTGTGAATTTCGATGTCCCGTGTAAACTTGAGGCTCTTCAAGTTTCATGAGATCTTCAGGTGAGATGCATAACGGTGATGGACCCAACCCCATGTTCTTCTGAAACAAATAAATGAGCTCATCGTTGTAAGTGACGAGCAATTCACTAGTTGAGGAATACGTCAATCCCGTTATGTGTACATTGTCAGTCTCTAGAAGGTGACGAGGGCAAAATGTGTTCACCGGGCTATCGAAGTTACTTGATGCATCCCATCGGCATCTTCTTATGTCATACACGCGTGCATATTCATCAGAACCTCCTACAGCGAAGTAATTCGGGTTCCTTGGGTCAATCACTATGCCATTTAACCGTATACTGTTTGGAGGCAGCTTGTTGTTTTTGGCAATGTAGCAGCAATAGAAAAGTTTTGTAGCAGAGTTACTCCGAAGATCAAACTGCAAGAGAAGAAAATAAGTGAACTCTGAAACTAATATGGATAAGAGAGCTACGTGGGGTATTTACTATGTACTAAATTTGATCTACATGTTGAATGAAACCATCCTCGCCACAGCTGTATAGTATATGAGGACTCCCTGGTTCCACTGCAAGCTTGTACACACGGCCTTGGTGCTTCCCTAACCTTTTTGTATCAATTTGGCCATTATCCAAGATTTCCCCAAGCCTCACCTGAAACAATGAGATCGAAGAGCAGATATAACGATGGTGGAAAGGTGGTGACGTGGATGAGGAAGCGGGGAAAAACAATTTAGAAAGAAATCATTATTTTGAAGATTCATATATTAATAAGGATGCTGCAAAAAATGGGATGATTCCAAAAGAATCAATACTGAAAGCAATAATTTGTAAGGTTGTGCGCTATAATTGTTGCAAGTTCTGTTTAATATTTCTATAAGTTTTTTATAAGTAAATCAAAAATAAAAAATTTACAAAAAGAAGCACCAATCGACTACTAAAATCAGGTAGATAACAGACAATCTAAGGGGTTGCCAACAGTTGAAACAATTTAAATAAAAACCTATAAAAATAGTGGCCTCAAACATTTATAACCACGGTGCCTAATGCATATAGTCATATAAACGACAAAATAAATTGACAGAACGCACGTGTAGTGAAACACTTCTATATATAAAAATATATATATAAAATAAATCACCTGGCCATCACTAGAAGAAGTTACAATTTTTCGGTCATCTGAGAATGGCATAATCCTGGTTTGGAAGATGTTGTCTAGATGACCAGATGGATATGAAAACCTTTGACTTTTAGTGGCCCAGTTCCAGACTACAACCTGTTTGTCATCTGAACCTGAGACAAGAGTTTCACCAGTAGAGTTGAATTCCACGGCGTTTACACAACCTTCATGACCATTTAACTTTCCATATAGATTCAATTTCTTTACAAGGACCTGCATCAAAACGAAAACTGAACTAAAGCATTCATTTCCAGACTAAATTCACAAAAACAATAACTAGGAGGCGAGGTAAACCCTCTCGCTGTCCTTAAACAAACCTTTCTACACAAGTTCCGATTCACTGAATGACAAATCAAGAAATAAACTGAAATTTCAGACTATGACAAAAGCATCTTCATATAAAAGGAATACATATTCATATTCCACTTCACAAACCAAGTCCTCCATTTTGACTCCCTCACAATGCATGATTTATATCCTTATTTCCTAATTAGCATTTCATTTTTTTAATTATCAGGGGTTGTATCCTTTACGAATTAATGTAAAATCCTTTTTAAGGAAAAGCTATATATGAACATGTAGGAGTCCCACAATCGGTTTTACACGAGTGGATTAACCATTTTGGGCAGAACACTGTAATGAAAAGCTCACATAAGAATCGGAAGTTGATAAATCCTAACAAAATCGAGATAAGCAGAAAATATACCACATAATTGCACTATCATACCTAAAGACGTGCTTTCAAGAGTATCTAATAGGAAATGGCAACCGCTTAAACCATCTGATCAAACGATTACAAATTAACCAGACAAGTTCAACAAAGCAATACGCTTGCTTATCAAAAATAAAAAAAGTTCAACAAAGCAAGCAGTTCAAAAATTGATATCAATAAATAGCAACACAATTCACTCACAAATTCAAAAACATATATAACAAATTGCTCTGGAAAAATATCATTCCCTGATTCTCCAACTTGTTCAACAGCCAAATAAAATTCACACACACAAACAAGTGAAGAAATGAGTTGAATGATAGTATATGAATAAACTTTGTTGATGAATTAATTACTCAAGCAATTCATAAAAAATAAAAACAAAAAACTGAGAGCAACGCAGTTAAGAAAAAAAATGTTCAAATGTCGGTAAAATTCTAAACCAAAATACCAATGAATCAATTCAATAATTTAATGCGAAAATAAAAGGGATTAAAATAAAATTAGCGACCTCAGAAGCAGAGAAATGACGAGAGAAGCATCTGGGTGGACAAGAACCAGTCTCTCTCCGGCATAAATCTGCGAAACCATCGTGAACTCCCATACGGTGACTACGAGACGCCATTTCAGCAACACAATTTCATTAAAATCAAATTGAATTGTGTGTTTAAGAGAACACACAAGCCCTAGAAATGGCCACTAGAACCAGTGTGTGTGTGTGTGTCTGAGACTATGTAGAGCTCGAAGACGACCACTGAACAAATGAGAATGGAAAATAAAAAGAAACAGCAACTGGATTGGAAGCAAAATACTGGTAGAACTGTGCAATTCAAGACGTGGCAACTCAACGGCGTTCCTGGCCCAAAGCAAATTCCAACTTTCCACTTCTAGTTCTAATATTTTCGACTAAATATTTTTTTTGAGAAACATTTGTCTCCTGTGCTTGGGTATTTTTTTTTTATACTCTCTATTTTGAGAAATTTTTTAAATTAGTTAGCGTTGTGTACACCATGATTGAATGTCATGTGTCTCGTTGAGAAAGGTCGTCTGTCAAATGAGGCAACTCAACACATCAAAAATAAGGGAACGAAGCGCAATAAGAGTGGGCCGAGGAAAGAACAGTGACGAACATCTCGAAAGTAAATCAAGATTAAGAAAAGAGTTTAAAATAATTAAATTCGATGAGAAAATCACCCAATATAGGTTCAGTCAATGAAAGTTGCCACAATGAAAATTCAGGGTAGGCCATGATTGTGGCGAGTAGCCATATAAGTGTGAAGCTCAATTCGTATGAGTCAGTTGAGTTGTCCCAACAAGCATGACGATTCGACTCATTGAGTCAATGCTCTGCGGATAGGCTCGCGCTCATAGAAGAAATAACAACATTTGTGGGGCAAACTCGTTGCTCTATTTTGTGTCGACTCAGTTATGATGGGTGTACTTAGCTCAATTTATATGTGAACTTGATAATTTAGAAAATATAAAAGAAGAAAGATAAGCTAGGTTTCAAATCATACAAGTAGACAAAAGAGGAATAGGAGAGAAATTAAACAACTATATATCTCTGTATTGAGTAGATAAACAAAAAATATATATCCATGAATTGAAATGAAGTCATTGGGCACTCGATGAAGAAGAAAGTAAAATGCTTTAGAAGGAAAAGGACCGTAGTGGTGGGTGGCATGGTTGGTTGGGTCACCTCTACTTTAGTAGTAATGAGTGGATGGATACCATTATCATGGAATCACATTTCATTTCACAAGTGGGTTCACTAGTACTAGTACTACTATTACTAGTTCTATCTGTGTTTTCATATAAAACTCAAATAGATTTTTAACTATTGTGGCCCAATCAACCGTTTGAAAAGATGTCATCTCATGAAATAATGTCATATCCGTTCTAATAAACGTCCAGTTGAATTCTTTTATGTGTGTCTTGGCGTGTGAATGAAACTACAAGTTTTCTATTTTTTTAATGAATTTTCATCTAAACACTATAATGATGTATTTAAAAACCAGTATTTCATTTGAAATGTTAAATCTAACAAGTAAAGTGTTTGGATTAGATTTGATTATGAATCAAATTCAATAGCATTCAAAACATGCCTACAATATGAGATTTCAAATTAGAACTCTTTTCAACGTTCTATACACATTGATTAACCAGATAAATATCAAACTATTTACAGATATTTTTATCCCAGATCTCTACGGACACAACAATCGAGCAGAGAACCAACTTGTAGTAAGAAATCAGTTCAAAGTCGAATTACTTTTATCCAATCTTTGATATGAAGTCTGAACCCATACAAGCAACTAGCACCCACGTGTCTCATTTTAGTTTGATCTGGTATCATTTTGTGGGTCCCTTGTTGGAATTGAAAGATCCCACACAAGACAACTTGGATTCAAGAGATCACTAACACTCAAGAGGAATAAGACTAGCACCAGCTCCTGTTTTAAAAATTCAATGGAGATCAAAATTGACTAAACATCAGGATAATTCAATTCAGGTCCAAATGTAGAATTTGGTTTGCTCTCATTCCGAAAAAGTCTCAAGACATAATTCGTTTTAAGCCTTTGAAAACGTTGAGATGTCCCTAATTGCCCATACCGTGTAATGCACAAGACAACATCTAGTGTTAACTCATGAGAGTCACATCTCTTCATTAGTTAAGCATCAACCCATAAAAGCTTGGCTGAAATTCTATTTTCTCGTTAAAAAATAGGTACTAATATTCCGACAAATTGTCAGTCCATTCCACATGACCCCATAACAAAAAATCCCTTCAAAATCCACACTAGCTTGTGTGTAATTCTTTATAAATTTTATCACTCCCAAAGGCCCAAACTCAAAAAAAAAAAAAAAAAAAAAAAAAAAAAAAAAAAAAAAAAAAAAAAAACTATCTTCTAAGATAATATCCAGATTCTCTTTACAACAGACTGAGTTACCTAAATTCCTCTTTTCTTTTATACCTTTTCAAAAAAGAAAATACAAATATCTATTCATGAACCAGCTTACCATTATCACTGTAAGCGCAAAGCCTTCTTTATACCTGCACATTCAAAGATTCTCAGAGAGGATTTTACATTCCCAAGTTAAATTTACAGAGAAATGTTACGTTACCGCCTCTTCTCTCAGCCAGAATGGTGTTTTTAGCAACCAACTTGGGCTTACCTCATTTCTGAAATTTAAGATTTGCCTCCACTTTCTATTATCTTCTTCTCCTCCAATCGGGGACAGGAGATGTTAACGAATCAAAAAATCGTCATCATCGGCTAATGTAGCAAATGACAGAGGTCTGAACTTGTAGCCATCACCTTGGTAGAACTTGTTTTGAAACTCGACCCAATGAAGACGCAAAGCGTGAAGAAAAGCACTGAGAGTTTCCATCATGAGCAATATGAAGGCTGTTGCAAAAGCAAAAACTGCTAGCCCCACTAACCGGATGATCACGTTGTCATACCTGTAACACGCACAATAATGGTTTAGGCACTGATCAAAACAGTATGCAAGTGAGCTGAAAATAGTTTTCTGGACTACCAACTTACCGTTCAATTAGATGAACAGTTTCCACTATATTGTTCAACAACTAACCCTCCAAACCAAGGAAAACAATTACTCCCTCCGTCCCCAAATAAGTGTCCTGGCTCACTAGCATTTTTGTCCCAAAATAAGTGTCTTGCTTCTTTTTTAGGATGTTAGTTAGGCATGAATTACCGATAACGTCCCTATAATAAGTTAGTATCTCTTAGGTTTGTTACAATACATGTGCATAGGGATAGAAGAGGAAATATACAGCACTAACTACCTTCTCCTTAATGTATACCGATTAAGACAATAGGGACATTGGACATCAAAATTGGGGTTCTGTGAAGGGGTTAAATTTGGACCGAAAGACTAATATAAAAAGTTGGAGATTATATCTTAGACTAACCCAAAATCCCATTTATATGGGAATGAACCATACGAACTGGTTGACTGAGCATTTATGAGTTAATTATTTGTTTAATTCAAGGAAATGCTATTCATATACACTACCAGATATTAAGAGTAATGAATAGGAAAGCAAATTAATAGAGCAAAAAAAGGAACACTATGCCATGACATTATTGACATAGTACTTAAGATTAACTCACCCCCAAGCAAGTAGTAGTACTTTCTCATAGAAAACAGTTGACAATTCTGAGTGGGCCAAGCTGCATAATAGTAACATATGTCAATTAAACAACAATTATGCAGGCGGAGAAACTAGTTAATATGATTAGAAAATCAATGTTGTGCCTGTACCTCAAAGCCCAAAGTCGCAGGTAAGAAGCTGTATTAGATACTGCTCCCAGAACAAACTCTATGGAGTGTATCATTTGGTGCACAAATACCTCACTCATATTAAAATCATCTCCATGTTTCCGTGCAGAATCGGGTTCTGCTTCAAGATCCACCACCACCTCAGATGTGCCAATCATCCCATAGCTACGACCTTCAAACCTCTAGAAAGCACCATCAAGAAAGAAAAATTAAGAACTTCTTAGGACCATGCAAACTCAATTCATTATAACCATTGAGTGAAAACAAATTTATATAACACCCAAATTTGTGGCCCTATGATTTTAGGAATATCCAGAGAGAGAGAGAGAGAGAGTGTGTGTGTGTAGAGAGAGAGAGAGAGAGAGCAACAGTAGAAGGAACGTTCCGGAAAAAACAATCACTTAATAAGTTATGAGAAATTTGTTAAGAGGCGATGACTCTTAGCAAGGGAAAATTATTATTTACAAATATTGAAAAGCAAACCAAGTTTGTTTTCCCTTTTCTTTAGATCAGTTTTAACAATAAGAAAAATATGAGGAAAAAACATTCTGACACAACAAAATATATAATTTTGGCATTATTTGAAACGCATGAGGGAGACTTAATCCAATGGTGGGCTTAAAAGAACATGGTGAAACCAAAAATGGGTGTAAGAGCAGATCCTTTAAAGGAGTGTGACATGATCGCATATGCATATGTATAATTTCACTACATTGCTCTCTCCCTCTATCCATAATCAAATTGTTGACCTCCAAAGTCCAAACCATAATGAGACTCAATTAGTTGAAGTTTGTTGTCTTCAGTTGGGAAAAGTCACCCGCCTTTCAACAGAATATAAAAATCCACTTTCGGAAGAACACTCAGAATGAGCCAAATACTCGTACAGACAGAAAGGACATCAACCATGCAACAATAGTATGCACTACTAAAAAAATAACAGATAAATGTTATCATTTAATGAGAAAGTACCTCTGAGTGAAGCTTCTTCAAAATAAAAGGTTTTGGAAAAAGCATCCATGGAACTGCAATTAGAGCCAAAAGTAACAGCAGGATCTGCAACAGTCAAGCAGCATATACTATAATGAATAAAAGAAGCAAAATGATCAACTAATGAGCTGAAGTGATAGAGAAAATGGAGTTCATGCCTGCAGTGGTCTCTGGCCCGAGAACAACTCATTCTCACCAAGATCATCATTAGGACTAAGAAACATGTATATCATTACATGATACAGATCTGCCTGAGAACCAGTGCACCACTTGACGAGAATGAGAAGCGACAGATACCCAAAAAGGCTATTCAGAAAGATCATTTGTGGCACAAACTGATACCTAAGTACAAGAATTAGAATAAATTCCATTCTTATCTATATACCCTTTCAAGTAACAAAGCAAGGGAAAAGAAAAGAGAGGAGATGCACACCTAATATCCACCGAGCTGCTAAAGAAACGTGCATTGAAGAAACTTAATATGATTCCTAGGTTCATCTGGGCAACGCCCAACAGAATAGACATTTTCATTTTGAGTGAGTTTAAAAATGGCAGTTCCGAACGACTTCCACGCCAACTAGGATCAACACCAAATGGATAAGGATCTCGGTACATGACTAAACCAGCCGTACGAGCATCACTAATAAAGGGAAGAAAAAAAAGGGTTAGTGATAAAAACCATATTACAATTTTCAATTTTGTTATAGGATATATTAGGGGTCTAAAAGGAAAAAAAAAAAGCAGATACCTGCATGAATCATCTCGGCATTTATAAGCAGAGTCACCAAATATGTGAAATGGAACCGAGAAGAATTCATTGTAAATCAGCCCACAATAAATAGAAAACAGTGACATCAGAAGGAGTACATAGCGACCACCGAAAAGCATCTCCATAAAACTTCCTAGTTTCTGTAAGGAGTTGATTGTGCAAATTAGGTCATCCAGAGCGTACATAATAATATGTTTTCCCAAATGCATATTGATAACAAAAAATATATCATACTTCAAAAGGGACAGCAGAAATAAAAAGTATATAATGTCAAAAGAGATTAAGAAATACCTGACTGCTAAGTTTACTTTCACGAGCAATAAGAATTAATGCCCCTAACAACAAGCATATCCCGTGACCCCAATCCCCAAACATCACCGCAAAAAGAAAAGGAAATGTAATTACAGTGTACACTGCAGGATTTGCTTCTTGATATTTAGCAACACTGTCAATTGATTAACATACATTTACATTAGTATTAGCTATTTACTTCCAAGAAAATAAATATGAAATGGCTTATAACCTAACCCCAAACATACTTAAGATAACTATAAGTACAATCCACTGAAATGAAGGCACACTACACATGGCTTCTAATAGTCAATGATATGAGGAATGATTAATTACTAGGGAAGCTCACCTCGTTTCCTACATAATGATTCATGGTTCACGATAAATTAAGGCCATTACAACACACACACACACACACGTGCCATTGTAGTCTAATGTGAGACTACTTTTCCTTCAATGAAGAACATTAAGGAACAAAATGCAAAATGTAAACTTTGGCATCATAGATGAACTCACCCATAGGCGTCTACAATTTCTTGAAATGCACTTGTTAAGCGATTGGTTCGGAAATAAGTAGGAGGTGATTCTGGTGCATCCATAACGTGAAATACTATGCCCACTTGTGAATTACTATCAAATGTTGCACGTTGCAGTGCCTCCTGAATCTGTTCAATCATGAGCAGTTACTAAATTGTATTCTTGCAAAAATCTCCAATGAGAAGTGAAAATACTGATGAATTTCTACTGAATGAAAAAAAATAATAACTCTTTAGCATGTAACATTGTTGCAAAAATCAACAAAACCAGAGTTACAGAAAATGTAGTGCATATATACCTCCAAACCAACAGTAAGATACGAAGCAAAATATAGTACCTTTTCTTTTGCAAATGTAGGGCACCAGCCCTTTCCAACAAGACACTTCTTAGTAACATCAAAATTCAGCATATTCAAAGTATCATAGACAGCTTTCTCTCGTTTTACCTACAAAAGAACGATGAAAAAGACATGCAATCACCATCTCGTACTTCAAAATCTGAACAAGTTATAATGTGCAACACACAAACAATTTGAAATGACAAGACAGTGAGACAGAGAGTAGCAGCATCTTACCGTGGTTATCCAATTTGTTAGCTGGAAACCAATCGAAGAAAGAGCTTTATTTCGATGACGATTCCCAGCATCCAGAGTGGCGTCCAATTCAGAAAGGCGCGATATAACCTTTAACAGAAAACCTTCATAGTAAGTATGAGCAAATAATTGGAACTTGGAAATAGGTATAATTGAGTCACCTTATAACTACATCCATACACTACTGAAAAATATTTTCAAGAGAAACTTCAAACCTTCTGTGTAGCATGACAATTACACAGCATTGAGATAAGAAAGAAAAAACAGTCTAATAAAGTATTGAGACTTTTCTGTAAGGAAATATTAGACGTGTATAGTCAACATCAACAGCATACTTCTCTAGTTATTTGTCTCTGTTTTGTAATATCTTCAGGAACAGGATAACAATTTGCACCAAAAGCTTCACAGATTTTGAAAATCTTTGCTCTTGCCTGCTCTCCAGAAAAAAAGATCACAAATACTGTTTTCTCAACCTGCAAAGATAATGTCAAATTAGTTGCATTCTAGGATTACATGATAAAGTAACTTTTCTCTAAGAAATATACATATAAAAAAACACCTTAGCACAGAAAGGAGAGCTAGCTGCTAAGAAGTTGATGGCATTCACATTTTCCATTTATGAATGTCAATAGAAAGTAGAGACAGTACTTGTTTCTACTTTAGATAGAGAAAAGAAGAAACAAACCATTTCTAATGATACAGGATCCACAATATCTTCTCCAGCAGGTGCCTGATTGAAAAGCATATTGCCCCTTGTAGCACGAAACAGCATCCTCTCAAATCTAAGTACTTTGGATTTACAAATAATCCCACTGATAAATCTCAAACCAGATTGGTTTGATGGTCCAGGCCTCATTTCCTGTAAAAAACGACATTTAAATTAGAAACCATATTAATAAGTCTGCACGAGAAAACAGTACATCAGTGAAAAAGGCTTAATGAGCGAGTACTTGGTCAATTGACATATTGGCAAAGCTATCACTATAGAGTATATTTTCCTCTAATTCTCTCTCCTCTGCATCTGAGTGACTCTTTGATAGAAAGCCAACTGCCTGCCCCAAAAAAATTATATGTGAGAGAAGAAAGGAAATAAATTCAACAAATAAATGCATGGGCTCCTTCAAATCATAGACATTATAACAAGCTGATACTCAAAGATCTTTTGTCCAAACAACAAAATGATCAAACCAACAAAACCTCATATTCAGGTAGCATCAGCTAATGTAGAGATACCATATAAAATTTAACATCAATTTACAAACAATATATACATCATAGAAGACGCCAACCTAAATTGAAGGAGAATGGAAATTTCCGTATGAGAACCAAGTGATAAACCTAAAAACAAGAACCCTCACAATTGACCACTAGGACATCACTTGAAAGTGATAATCTGAGTAACATAAACAATACTCCTACATAAAAATGAGATATTGAAAGAATATACCAATAAAAAATGGCAGAGTATCCTTGCATAGGATGTTAATTTAACTTGACCGTTTCGAAAGATTCAGGTAAGATGTCCTTACTCCACTTCTTACCAGGCAAGATAACGGGGTGTTAAGAACATTCCTTAGTCCACTACACAGCGATAGCTTATCATCTATCTCTGATGAGAAAATTAAGTACTACATCATTATCACTCAACCTGTACCTTGACTTTGTTTTACAACTGGAAAAGAAATGGCTTAAACTCAACTAACATTGTTAGATAAAAAACCTGTTTCTAGATTGTCCAATTAGAATATAGGGTAAGGTTGTCAATAATCTATAGATAGCTAACTCTGCAAGAAAGGGAAATTTGCATTTTTGTGCGCTAGGGAGTTCCTAAGGGTCTGAAGCTATGACTTAATTAAGAATGAATCTCCCCACCCCCCTGAAGAAGAGAAAAATGTGGCTTTTGGTTAACAAGGGCAATATAGATTTTCTACTATTATACACCATGGATGGAAAAGGGATGTTTCTTTTAGGCAAATGGGGATGTTTGTGTGAGGTAAGACAGAAATTTACCTTTTCCAGGACCATCTTGAACTCCAACAGCTCGTTATAAGTGCGTTGAAGCTTCTCACCATTAGAGTTCATTTCAATCAGTTCATGTTCATGCTCAGCAAGTTGGACCTGATATCATGAAAAAGTGAGAAACACAACTAATAGTAATGCATACTATGCAATTCTACAAAGTAGTCACAACATCAAGAAAATATTGCTATTTCACTCATAGTTATTGAAGGTGCTAAGCACACATAGGAGCTGAGGATCTTAGGGACTCAAGCACACAAAGCTCAAAACACCCAGATTTAAATACAAATCATGAAGTAAAATGGAATAACCTAGTTACTAATTCAATAATTTAAATCAATTGTATCACATTACGTATGCCAGCAATCAAGTGATAGCTGATCAGGTAGTTGCTACCCACTATACATACCCTTACTAAAACACGAAATGAAAAACCAATAAAAACTATATTCAAATGCATTTTGGACTTCACAATGACATTAATGGGTTCATGTAGAGAGGAATAAGAGCAAACCATCTCTCTCTCTCTCTCCGCCTACCTTCCAATTGCAGCCATCGTGCTGCATATTATTAGCTTAATTTTCAGTTTTTACATCCAAATAGCAGTCATTGCTCTGATGAAAATTTCACTGCTTGTTCCCTCCAAATGGTAAAAGTTGGATGAAAACCAGTGAAATAACTGATGCGCACTGAAAATTTGTCAAACATTGGGCATCACAACAGCTGCAAATTGGAAAGTGAAGAGAAGAAGAACCTGGAGATGGTGTGTGTGCATGAACCACTCAAGCAGAGAACATAATATCGACCACATCAAAGAGGAACGCTTATTTTGCCAAGCACACCCCTGGTGAAAGAAGTGTGCCTCATGCAGGTCACCTCACCTCGGCATGTTAAAGGTGCACAGGCTTCTGTCTTGAGCACCTTACAAGTTGCACCTTTAACGACTATGAGCTCAATTCATGTTAATGCATCTCAAACCATAAATTTGCATGCAGTAAAAGTGAAAACTATATTAGTAGTCGGTAAAATGGAAGCATAGTAGTTTAAAAATAGACCTCTAACTCCTCCAACTCATCATCTGGTTGCATAACAGGATGCACGGAAGATAATAGACCAGCTTTATTGATTTGATCTTTGAGAAACCTCAGCTTTCTTGACATCTCTCCACATCGCTTTACCTATCAACAACCACTCAAACAATAAATAAAAAAACTTTACAATGACAAAACTTGGCAATTCAGTCATCTTTTTCTTAATAAACAAAGTAAAATAAGAAATTAAGACAGTAGTGAATCTTCAAAAATTAGGTGGACAAGTTTGAGCCGGTGGCTATTACACAACGTTATAATTCAATATAGGAGGGCTACATGCAAAGGCTTGGGCTTCCCATAGTAAAAGGCTAACCTTGTTAGTAAGGTTTGACTTGCACCTATGTAGCTTGTTAATTTTATAGTTTTCCAATGTTGGACTTTTTTTTCTTTTATCGTGCACTCGACACATGCACAGTCAGAGTCCTTCTAAATCAACACTCCTCATATGTAAGCATTTCCCTTCTACGTTGGGCCACAGGCCTAGACCAAAACTGCTACAATACCAAGCGAAATTTCAATATTTGGCTACATACAAATGCTTAGACTTACCAAATTAAAAGGTCAACCTTGTTAGTATGGTTTGACTTGCACCTCTATATAATAATATGTAACTTGTTCATTTTATATATTTTTCAAATTTTCATCACGACTCACGACTTTCATCACATGAAAAGAAAAACACCATCAGGAAAATTCATTCAAAGTTATGGAATATCTTTCTCATACTTGTAGAAAAAGGAGGGGCAATGTAGAGAAACTAAAGTTAGATTGTACGGAATGAATCAATAAATCTGGTCATCTTTGTAAAGAAAACCCAAGAGAAACTGACAAAAATATTTATTTACGCCAGACCCAATATATTGGAGACGCTAAACTGTATATGAGATGATTCTAGAATACATGTATTCTAAGAGACAATGGCATACAAGGTCTCCATTAGATTTAGAACCACCTTAGGTACAAGGTAAGCTTTTGTTACACTGAGTTACCACCGTTTTTCATTTGAAAAATAAACCAAAACCACATGCATCCAGATTACAGAAGAAGTTTAGTTCAGCGCTTCACATATACCTGGTTAACAAAAGTTCGTTGGAAGGGGCTTTTATCTGCATTTAACTGCCAACAATGACAAAATTGACAAAATTGTCAGTATACTTGATTGAAGTTCCAAAAGTAATTTATTTAAAGAATCATTGAGCATTGGAGGAAGAAAAGGAGAATAAATAAGTCACAGTGCTTCTAAGCATTAACTTTTTTGTATAAGAAATTGAGGCTATAATTCATCAGAGATAATAAAATTTTAAGATAGCCACCGCTCACTGCCTATTTTTGCTAGTTCTACTTATTCTAAACGACTAAGCCCCTCTGATTCTAAAATCTCTGTCTGTCTATCTAATTAGGCATTAATCTTTATTCTACTCTCATCAACTAAGACATCATTTGCAAACAACATACACCAAGAAACCTCATCTTGAAAATGTCATATGAGCTCATCAATGATCAGGGCAAAAAGGAAAGGGCTTAGAGCTGATCCTTGATGCAATCCAAACTAGGTGATACTCCATTGTACATATTTGTATTTAAATTAATAAATTTAATATGTATTCCTCTTATCTCTAGAACCCACCATAAAACTTCTCTAGGACCTTATCAAAAGCTGTTTACGGATCAATAAACACTACGGACGAGTCTTTTTCTTTTCTCTATATTTTTCTATAAGCCCTTTAACTAGAAAATTAGGATTCTCGTCCGTAAGATTTGACAAATTTATCCTGGTTGCCAACCTAACGCAACCCTCGTCCTTTACTGAGCTTGAGACCAACTGTGGTGCAAGAACATGGGCGGAGTTTCCAAATCAAACTCAGCACTGTGAATAAATGGTGTGACTACAGTACTACCATCATATAAAGAGAGTAGTTGCAAAGAAACATTAAGTGGTTATTTCGTTATGATGTGTATGTATCAAGAGATTTTTTTCTTTTCTTTCACTATTCACTAAGTAGGAGAGAAACTTGAAATCAAATCATGACTTACATGAATCACCTATGCAAATTCAAAATGCAACTCATTCCATACAAAGAAATCCTTGTGGCTAATTCTCATATCATGTATCCATCCCAATTCCCCACCAGAAATTCACTAAATCCATCAGATCATCAAAATGAAGCACACTAGTAACTCCCACAATCTCAAGTAATCTACATTCAACAAATCCAAAAACTGGAGCGCATCAAATTCAAAATTGCTCAGTCTGTAATGCCGGGAACGAAAACAAAATGACAATCCAAATCCTAAAATCCTAGCCTACTGACATGCATTAGAAACAAAAACAAACGAACTCACTCCACCTCACTCATCAAACACACCATTTCCTATTTCCAACCGGTCGATCAAACATTTCAGGATATCACATCCACCGCAAAAAAATGATCACGAGCCCTACCATTTCCTAAATCTCCAAACCAGCCGAACAAAACAAGAACGCTACATCCGAAACAAACGATAAATGCAATATTCGGATCTGAGCAGACACTTACATCACGGAATTGGAGGAGGCCGAGTTCGCCGAGGTAGGAGACGGCTCGGTGAGCGGACTCGGCGGGGATGATAAGCTGGACAAAAGCCATCGGCTCGGATCGCATCAGATCCATGGGAGGCAAATTGTGCATGAACTCCTCCATTTCCTCGAGAACAACCAGTCCTCAGAGTTTCAGATCTGGGAAGAGACTCGAGAATCTATGGTTTTTGGCGTGGCTGTGAAGCGGTTGTTCTCTGGAAGCTTTTGTTTGTTTCAGTTTTCGCTTCAGAACTGCCATTGGAATCGGAAAATTCGCATGGTATTTTCCGAATCAGAGTGGACAGAAAATAAATTCTTTTGTGGGAAAGTTTAACGAGTTTGCTATATATGATGATAAATACGGTGTCGTTTTGTTCCTATTGTTTGATTAGGAAAATTAGTTATTTGGGTTTTGATTGAATCCCAGCTTATATGGTACTACCGTACGGCCTTTTTTTTTTCTTTTTTTTAACTTTCAAGATATTGCTTTTAATGATTTCAGTTTGTTATAATCATTTTTTATTAGGATCAGTTTGTTATAATCATAAATTTGCCTTTATAAATAATAATTTTAAAAGAAGCCATAAATTTGCCTGTTGACACCTGACACTTCAAGCTCCTTACACCGGAGTCTTTATTTTTATGAAAATGATAGATCCAAAATTTTATTTCTTTTTTTTTAATCGGGCTTGGTAAATTTTGTGGTGTATGTCTTGTAAACTTGCTAGCTAATTGGTGATTAGTTGCAAGATTTGCTTGAACTGATGCTATATGATTGTGTTTCCTGAAACATGGGCCTATCATATTATGTTATTTTGTCTTACCAATACAGAATCTTGAACTGAGATTATTTTAATATTAAATCGTTTGTAACAATACAGACAAAACAGTCTTTACACTAGCCTCATTGATGATCTCTCATTCCTCAAAGCATGTTCAATATATAATGGCTAAAAATCCAAATACAAACTTTCCCTTTACCATAGGATCTCAAGACCTCTTCAATATAATAGTCAAAAAATATGTAGAACAAGTGTAAGGGAAAACAATGTGTAGAAAAAAGCAACTGCACTTTGCGGAGAAAATTAACCAGCTAAAGCGTTTATTACCAAAAAAATAATGATAACGGAAAGTACACTTCGACTAAATAAGATAATTACATGGAAATATTGGCAAAGAGCCAATGAGAGACACCGTTTTACGGATCCAAAGGCTTATCTTACAAGTTCAGAATGATGAACACAAGTCTTTGAACAGAATTAACAAATTTTCTGAATGTCTAGCTCCTGCATCAGAAAATGGGAAAATAAGAACTCATTTTGGGACGGATATCATCATTCATCACTAGACGTAAATCACATAAATGCCTTCCGAAATCCAAAGTTACAAACTGTTTGTCGGATCCAGCTCATCAATATCCTTCCTAACGAGCAGTATTCAACTTTAATACTGTTCAAGTATTGTACTACGTTATTCTCCAAGTTATAAATAGTAATATAATATTTCTTTCTAAGGGTGGTAGGAGAGGAATATGCAGTCTGATGCTGAATAGGAGACAGTTTTAGAGAAGGATGAGCTCGTGAGAATTGAAACAAGAAGCCAGGTAAGGCCCTAACATTAATCTTCATGCTATGATGAATAATAACTAATGAGTTTATTCTACAAATAAACTAACTCCAACAAATGAAATTCTTTCGAACATCTAGGCAGATATTGGATTCTTACCATGCTTAGCTTTTTAAATCATGCTAGTATCCACCGGATAGCTCCCCAACACCCGTAAGAAGGTGGCAAACTCCTGCAAAGGAAGCGATCACCTCAATTCTTTCATAATTAAAATCTCCAGACAAAATAGAGATAGTGATCTAAAACACACATGTAGATGCCTGAGGGCATTCTGTGCTTTCTGGTCAGCCATTGATGCTTCAAAATCCACATAGAAAAGGTAGTCAAAGTATCTGTAAGATTAGAAAATGTGTTTAAACCAGCCAAGTCTTTGGTTGGTACATAGCAGATGGAAATTTTATACAAAAATGCAATCACGATTATTGAAGCATATGTTTGTGTGTGTGTGGGTGCACTTTGAAAATACCAAGATCTTCAGTTAACATACTTTGAAACCCCATTACTGCTGTCATCAGCTGCTCGTAAGGGCTGATCCCGCAAAGGACGACTTTCAATCTAATGGAAAGAAGATGAATAATAAGATATTAACAGCAATGCAACCACATATATGCATATGTAACGTCAAGGACAATATAATTACAGGAAAAGGAACAGTAGAAAACCTTTGTAAGGTTGATTTGCCGAAGAGCAAAAACAGCAAGTGCCTTGAAAAGCACTCCTGGACCCTCCTCCAACGAGAAAACTATACTTGTCTGATAGATCAATGAAATCAGTCACTAATATAAACTCAATAATAAGATATCTGAAGCTACGTCTGTTTGTATTGGTTATTATTGTACAAGTAGAGGGGAATAATCACTTGGTAGTTTATGTTAAAGTATTGTATTGTTAAAGAGCTAACCTTGAAGGGCCTATCTGTGCCTGGAATTATAGGTTCCCTTGCCAGTATTAAAAATCGAGTAACATTGTCACTATCATCCTACTAAATGGACAAAATATGAGAGACGCAACACAGAGATAAATACGCACATGAACCAAAAAAAATCCAAATACGAACCTGAATATCTTGGGCCAATATATTCAAACCATAAATTATTGCAGCGGAGGAGCTAGCAACTGCTCCTGCATCTTTTAGTTTGTTCAAAGCAATATGCTTAAAGAGACAAAAAAAAAAAAAGAAGCTAAGTCAGGTTACAATAAAACAAACCTATAACAGTTATAACTAGTTTATAAGGTTATATAGTCAAAAAATTCCAAGAATAACTATGAGTCTGACCATAAAAGATAAATCACAACTGACTGCTATTGAAAATGTGACTAAGTTAGTCAAAAGCATTTCTAAGGTGAGACTATTAAAAGTGATTCTCAGCAATCCTCTGCATGCATAACATACACTTACAAAGAGGCAGGAACAGATGAAATCCCTCTAAAATGACTGAGCCTACTTCTCTAACCAATCCAACTATCAAACATAGGCCTACCTTTGCGGCACCTGCAGTATCGTCAACTGCCTCTCTGACCAATCCTAACCTTGTTAACGTGTTCTCACACTGAGCAAGAGCCTGAAATATGACCTTATTCAGAAAATTATCATAATACAAAAGAACCAATGAGTAGTATAAGACATACCTGTGGATGGCTGAGAACCCTTTGCAGGTCTTCAACTTTAACTCCATGATTTGCTAGTAAGCAATGCCGGACTGCAAGTTTAACTTCCCCAACTATATGCAACCTGTGCCTGAGCAGCAGGTCATAATTTCTGTGGATGCTCCCTCCTAAAGAATTTTCTATGGGCAAAACTGCTCTATCGACAAGCCACCTTTCAACAGCCTGCAGTGATGAAAATAAGTTGAAATAGGGTAAAATATAAACTTACAGGTGCCTTGTTCAAGCATTTAAAACTAACATGATCCTACAGGAAAAATAAAGGAATGGAAGGGTACATCCTAACAAACCACATAGAAATTTCAAACATTAAAAGTGAGAGGCACACAACCCATTAATATGTGCGGACCTCGGCAGACCATTCTCCCAAATCCCAATATTATATACTATATGTTAAAGCCCAAAATACCTAGATGGGTCTACTTTTACTTCCAAGCCATTCTTTCTTATTATAGCTGAGCACTGAGCAGTTTATCGAATCATTGCAATTGATATAAGATCCCTAAGAGAAGGAAGGGATCTTCCCATTATTCATGTAAGGAGACAGAATAAACCCATTCTGAATGCAGAATAATACATTATGTAATGACTTAAGCTACAGGAAGATAAGACAGGAGTAGAATGCATGACCTGAGACGTCAGCACAAGGTCTCTGTTTGATTAAAAAATGAATTTTGTACAAAGTGGCTTTTACCATGAAATAAAGACAGAAACTGTTTATACCTTTGTACCTGCTAAAAACAAGGTAACATGGCGGAAGTACTGAAAGTGCTTAGCTAGTTTTCAGCTATCTGTTCGTTTTGTTAGTAGCATTTCTTATCTTTATGTTAGTTGCAAATTTTTAGCTACAGGCTGTTTATCTTTACCAGATTTTCATCAGAAACAAATCCATACCATTGGAGCATAGAATTGGAAATTGGAACTGACTAACAAATAGCTAAAATAAGTAAACAATTGTTCCACAGTGTGTAAAGAGATCAAGAATTTACTTCAAAAGCTGTGTCGAATTGCTCACAAGGCACAGCTTCACAGTTGGGATAGGCCTTCTCTGCAGCAGACTCACTGTATGCTCCACGAACGCCCTGTAAATTGAGCATTCAAAACATATTTAAACAATCAAGCACATTCATGATTCAACACCAGTGACCAAACTAGACCGTTATACATTTACAATTTCACACAGCACAGCTACCTGGTAGGCGACTCGAAGGCGAGATGCATCATTCACCGAATTAGAGAGCCGAGCTGACGACAAAGGCTCTGAAACGCATTACAATACAAAATCAAAACCCTAAAACTCCGTATCAAGCAAACAATCAACAAGATGGGGAAAACTCCGTACTGGGAAGAGAATACAAATCTTTTGAATCGACTTCGTTCGGAGACACTTCTTCTTTGTCTTCCACGATCCTCTGCAAATCCGCGGCCTGAGACTTCTTGCTCTGGCCTCCGACAAAGCCATGTCCATTGTTCTGTTGTCCCTGAAAACCATAAAAAGACGAAGAAGAAGAAGCCAGAAGCGGCCCTAAACGACGCCGTTCGACTCGGATTTGCTGACAAACGAAGACTGTTTTCGGCCTGTGATCGGACGGCGAGGGTTTACCGGTGATCTGGCCGACCGGAGATGGAGTCACAGCAACTGCCACCATTGCTGAGAGAGAAGCTTCTGGATGCGGAAGTGAGGAAGAGAACGAACCGGAGGGTTTCGAGAATCGGAAACTGTAGAGAGTGTGATGCTTTGACTGTGGATCGGAGAGTAATTGAAGAAGAAAGACGGTGGTTCGTTTAGGAGAACTGTCCGATATCTCCGATGTGTCTCCGTTTCGTGTTCGTGTGAACCACTTATTTTTTGTAAGAAAAAATTTAATTAATATTTATTGTTTTTTTATTTAATTTTAGCTGGCATTGCACTATTGATAGCTATTTGTCACATCCCCATCAATTATCTCTTTCGTTTTGTTTAGGCACGTGGATTAGAGTTAGGTGCACGTGGGTGTGTATTTTAATGGGCCAAACTTACACTCTCGGCCCAAATAGTAATGGGCTTACGTTGCACAGTGAGATGCTTACCCAAAGTGGGCTTGAAGAGTTTTTTTTTTAATTGGCAGTATACGAAGGATTATTTCCCTAAAAGTCGCATATCCCGATTAGTGTAAAAGCTATTCTATTTGCAGAGCGATATGTAAATACAAATTTTATAGTTCATGATGTTATATGATGATTTCACAGTGGGATCATGATGATGCCGGCGACATCCATTTCAGGGTCTCTTGTTTGAAATATCGGTGAAGAGTTTGAGAGGTTACCACTAGGGCTTACCACGTGTGTCATGTTGTGAGACTTCTCTTTCCAATTGATCATATGTGAAGTGTTTATACGTTGTGGAAGATTAGCAACTAGGTGTGACCTTATTTAGACATTTCTTGACCTAAATCGTTTGGTTAGTTATAGATGAGATGGGTGGAGATGGTGTTGGGCTCAAGGTATGTAGTGATGAGCTCGATTATTGGTACATATGATTGAGTTTGAGAGTGCGAAGTGAGGATGCGTGGAATGAGAAATCTTGAAATGAAGTTGTTACAAGCATGGTAAGAATAATTCCAAGTCGTAGGTAAAATTTGATAAAAGTTATAGATGATAAGAGTTATTCATATGAGCTCGCTTTAGCGCTCATCACGAGCGTGGCAAATTTAACTCGCAACGTGATCACTTTTCCTTTTCAACTTTACATTTATGTCGTTTAGATCTTCACCTATTTGGTCTTGCTTCAATATTTTAGCTAAATACCTTGTAACTTAATTATGGACCTATTCTTTTAAGACTCGTGGTCAATGTGTGACCAGTGATGACATAAGTGTTTGAGACACACGACATATTACAAGTGACCAAATTTTGATTCGAAATAGATGTCTAACTGATTTTCAAGTACAACAAAGTGATAAACAATAGTATTTTTTGAAAACTTTTATCCCATTAAAAAAATATATTTACTCCCACCAGCTTCATCAAATTAAACTTTCAAGGCCTAAACCAAGCACCATGTCACGAGCCTGGCTACTTTTTTTTTATCAGTTGAGCTACAGAACAGGGGTAGCTCTTCCCTATAAACTCAAATAAACTCACCACATACCGCATGCAGAGAGAATCAAACCCGAGACCTCTAAAAAAATCTGAAACGCTTAAATCACTTGTCCTAACATGCTTTGGTAGCGAGCCTGACTACAATTAGTTTATCCAACTTGCAAGTTTTTTGAGATTGTATTTGCAAAATGATCGGTACAGGATCTAGAAATAACTAAAATAATGATTTGATCAAATCATATAACACAAAATATCTTAGGTAGTGGTTTACAATCGGACCAGCCCATGCACATGGGTTGCACGTGTCCAAACAACAAGTGGGTCCGATGAGCTGGACTCAACAAAACGCCGAAGGGCCCATCAGTTCACGCCACTCTAGTTATGTTTGGGCTATCCACAAAATGGTACGACGTCGTAGTCATTATCTATTCTTTTTTTAAAAAAAACAATTTGTCCACCCATCTAGATAATAAATAGGAAAATATCTTTTTTTACTCAATTTAAATTTTATTTATTTTGAAACTATTCATATTAGGTTTAAATACTCCACAACCCCCCATCTATGAAAAACTCACTCCCCAGGTCCTCAGAAAAATATTTGGGCTCCAG